>JXCR01142697.1:82326-93982 GCA_002079205.1 Phalaenopsis hybrid cultivar
TTATATATATATATATATATATATAATGCAAATTTTGATCCAGCTTGACATCGAATATTAAATAAATTACTTGTTGAATGACAAAGGAGTTGTTCGTGAACATAAATGAATAAGTTCAATTATATTAATGTTCACTTCATTTAAACTTCAGGCTTTTTAAAATTGTTTTATAAGTTTGTTTGTTTAGTAATTTGCACAAATATGATCGAGCCTTAAGCGAGTTAAGTTCAAGTTGTTTATCGAGTGCATTGGTTCATTTACAACCCTAGATTGTAGATCACCCAAGTTGTTGGTCGTTCATACCGCAGTTCGTTCAGACTACTAGTCATCCAAATTACAAGTTATTCATGCTGCTGGTCGTCCAGACACCGAGTCGTCCAGATTGTGACATATTTTGATGTACCTCTTTAACAATCTTCCTGGAGGCTCAAAAAGCCAAGGGAGTCAATTCAGGTTGAGTTCAAGTTTAACCCGAAAATGACCCGACCCAAATAGGGTTCACCCCAATCCAACTTAAATGAAAAACGTGTCGAAAACAAAAACCTGAACCCGAGATGGACCCACTAACTCAAACATACCCGAACTTTTGTGCTTATTCGGGCAATGTCTGGATTTTCATATTTAACTTGAATCCGACCCGAATAATAAACATGTCGAATTATCTGACCAAAACACGAGTAAAGTTCGAGCCGAGCTGGCATGTCTAATCAAATTTTGACAATTTTTACTCAAAAAAAAAAAAAAAAAANGGCAGATCTAGGTAAGTATGTAGGCCTTTTGGTGAAAACAAATATTGTTTATTCTGTTCCCACTGACATGACTCATTACTCATGCCTGATTGCATTGGTCTTGGCTATTGGTGCCCGCCTATAACAACAATCTCACACTGCACAAAAGTATCAATCAATCAGCAACATGTAGGGTCTATTTGGGGTAGTTGCAGCTTAACCGTTTATCAACTGCAGCTTAGCTGCCCCCAAGAAGCGGTTGCTAGGGAGTTGACTGACTGTTTGTTTCAGTTGTTTTTTGTTTTTGGACAAATAACAATTCTGCCCCTCTTTAGTAATGTTGTTCATACAAAAATTATCATAACCATATATTCGATACTTCAAAAGCAAAAATTTACTTCAGAACAGTATAAAAGTTTAGATACACACCTCACTTAACAACGAATACTAAAGCGCAAAAAAAAAAAAAATTTATTATATTATTTTTAACATGCAGACGGTGTATGTTATGTGTTTCACTGTTCACCAATGATGGTATCCATTCCCGATCACTATCGATCGTGGAATTCGTTGGACTGTTTGCCTACCGGAAGAAGTCATACTGCTCTGCATTGTCTCCCGTAGTTATGGGTCTGATGTGACGTCAATAGGGAAGTATTTAGTTCGCAGTTGCATAGCAATCGTCGGGATGCCTCTGAAGTCCTTGAGCTCATCTTCCCCGTCGCTGCAAAAGACAATGCATTAGTGAAGACAAAAATTGAATTTGCTAAAATAAGTAATTAAAAATTTACACTTACAGATAGCGTAAAAATTTCAAACAAGCAATTTAAATGTAAAGTATACATGTCTTTGAATAAAAGAAATATAACATCGAAAGCTCACTATCCAATATGAATGTTAAAAATGTTTTAACAAATGAAATGAATTGCACATGATAATGAATAAATTACAAATAATCCAATCAGCCTTCTACTAATGCATCAATAATTTTTTTCATTAGTTCTGCCATGTCGCTTGCACCCTCCCCCTCTCTAGTACAGATAATGGAATGATCATTCTTAACTCGTGACTGAGAGTGTCCGATGTGGTACTCAAATGCTTCCAGAGGTACATGCTTCTGATCGTCATCGGTCCTACGAAAGTCAATGTCATTGCGGGAAGGATGTCTTCTAATGTAATTGTGCAGCGTCATCGTGACAATCACAATTTATATTTGTTTGAGAAACAGGTAAGATGACATATCGCGGTATATAACCAATTTTTTATTCCAAACGTCAATCGTCCTCTCGATGGCACCGCGTAAGGAGAAATATTTTTTATTAAACAACTTCTTTCTGCCATGTGTAATATTGCTAGCTCGCTCAATCATGTATGTGATATCTTGTATCAAAAAAGAGTTTGACATACCCTCACCACAACGAATATCTAGTATTCACCAAATAATATTTGTCTATAATATATTGCATAATTAGTATGAAGGTTAAAGTGAATCACCAAAGTATTTGGGGCTACAACATGCCTTGAGAGGATGTGGGAAGTTGTAGTGGGTATTTCGCGTTGCAGTTTTGAAAATTCTACTGTCTTGCGCACTACTCTATCAACCGGGCGTGATGAAAGTAAAACACATGTTGAAGTCACAAATAACCATGATATTCTGCATAGGGGTCACATAACGGCCGATGAATGCAATCTTCTCATTATTTAAACCCGTACATCAACGTGAGTTTCATCTATTGCTTTAATGCAATGCTACTCAAATTAGAATGAGTTTTTCATGTACGAATTGTATATTTAAAGCTTACTGCAATGAATTAGAAATGCTGCCTTAAAGAACAGTATGTAACGTGCATCGTGTGACCTCTGCCTGTGCTCTTCTTGAATTTTTTTTATAATATTCTGCCATTATTCCTTGTTAAAATATGTAGTGAGTCTATTGCTCAGATCAATTTGGATGAGGCAAATGTCACAAAAGATTGTTTTGGTTTCTGTCCCACAATCCGGGCAAATCAATCTCCTTGGTTTTAGTTATTTTATTACTATGATAGAAAAAACAGAAGCTGTGAGTACAAAGATGCTGACAAAGATGATTTGTTGCCCCTTCTTATAATATTAATTCATATAATGCCCCAAGGGATTTTAATGATGAATTACAGTAATAATGCATGATATTCTATATATGTTTCCTAGCATTGAACAATAAAATGATGAAAATGATGTTTTTTTGTCCTTTCTGACAATATATATGCCCCAAGGGGTGTCAATAGTCATGCACAATATCATGTCACTTTAGCTTTCTGAGGCTATCTATTTCACCGCCTCAATGCAAAGTGTGTGTGATTGAAATATATTTTTCTTCTCATAAAAAAGAAGCTATGTGTCATGTTCTGTTGTACTTTCTGACAATATATATGCTCCAAGGGATATCAATAGCTATGCACAATATCATGTCACTGTAGCTTTCTGAGGCTCTCTATTTGACTGTCTCAATTCAGAGTGTATATATGATTAAAAAATATTTTTCTTCTCATAAAATAGAAGCTATGTTTCCCTTAGTCACAATATTTTCTCATTATATGCCTCAAAAAGTATCAGGAGCTATGCATATTATGCTTTCACGGTAATTTTCTAAAGCTATCTATTTTACTGTCTTACTGCGGAGTGTGTGTGTGTGATTGAGAAATATGATTTTCTAATAATAAATTTTGAAAAATAGGTTTGGATGAGCATGGTTAACAGACCACAACTTCATATGTTTTCTAGCAGTGAGCATAAGAATGATGACAAAAATGATATGTTGCTCTTTCTCACAATAATTTTGCATTATATGTCCAAGGAGTATCAGTAGCTATGCATGATATGTTTTCATATTAATTGTCTGAGGCTACATATTTTTCTGCCTCACTTTAGCGTTGTGTGATTGAAAAATATGTTTTTCTTGTCATAAGAATCAAGTGATATTAATACTGAATTTCAGTAACAAAACAAGAAATTCTACATATGTTTCATAGCAGTGAGCATAAAATTGATGATAAAGATGATATGTTGATATTTTCTCTTAATAATTTCTCATTATATGCCCCAAGGGGTATCAGTAGCTATGCATGATATGCTTTCACAGTACTTGCTGAGGCTATCTATTTTGCTGTCTCACTTCATAGATTGTGTGTGATTGAAAAATATGTTTTTGTTGTCGTAAGGGTGCCCCAAGTGATATTAATCCTGAATTTCAGTAACAATGTATAAAATTTACATATCTTTCATAGCAGTGAGCATAAAATGACGACAAAGATGATATGTTGTCATTTCTTCCGATATTTTCTCATTATATGCCCTAAGAGGTATCTGTAACTATGCATGATATGCTCTCACAATCATATTTTGCGTCTATCTATTTCTCTATCTCACTTCATAATGCGTGTGATTGAAAAATATGATTTTCTTCTCACAAGAATGCTCTAAGTGGTATTACTACTGAATTTTAGTAACAAAACAAAAAATTCTATATATGTTTTCTAATAGTGAACAAGAAAATGATGACAAAGATGATTTGTTGCTCTTCCTTACAATAATTTCTCATTATATGCCCAAGGGGTATCAGTAGTTATATATGATATGCTTTCACAGTAATTGTCTGAGGCTATTTATTTCTCTGTCTCACTTCAGAGCGTGTGTGTGATTGAAAAATATTATTTTCTTGTCCTGAGAGTGCCCCAAGTGGTATTAGTCCTGAATTTCAGTAACAAAACATGAAATTTTACATTTGTTTCCTATCAGTGAGCATAAACATGATGACAAATATGATATATTACTCTTTCTGCCAACATTTTCTCATTACATACCCCAAGAGATATCAGTAGTCATGCATGTTGCTTTCACAGTCATATTGCTATATATTTTCCCGCCTCACTTCAAAGTGTGTATGTGATTGAAAAATATGTTTTTCTTGTTAGAAGAATGTTTCAAATTATATTACTACCGAATTTCAATAACAAAACATGAAACTCTACGTATATTTCCTAGCAGTGAACATAAAAATGATGACAATGATGATTTGTTGTCATTTTTCACAATAATTTCTTATTATGTGCCCCATGGGGTATCAATAATCATGCATGATATGCTTTCACAATAATTGTCTGGGGCTATCTATTTCACTGCGCCACTTCATAGATTGTGTGTGATTGAAAAATATGATTTTCTAAGCATAAGTTTTGCAAAATAGGAGCACGAAAGAAGAAAATCACAGACAAATCTACCATATCAAACTAGAGTACCATCACCAGATAGAAGCTCCAAACTAGAAAAATACAGCCAAATCCATATGACGCAAATCCGCGAGAAATGAAAAATGTCTCAAAAATATATAGGGAGAGGGGATACCGAAAGAAGATGGTGTCCAACACGACGAGTTAGGGCAGAGGAAGCTGAAGCTCCACGGGAAATAAATGTGAAAAATAGGAATGCGCGGTCGAAACGAGGGGCAAGAGGGTAAAAAATACAAGAAGAAATGCGAGCCGCAGGGTCAACCCCGTGACCCGTCTTTTGTTAAATGGCGAGACCACCGCAATCCGAACTCCGCCCCAAACGACAAAAATGTGCAGCGGCCTATCGTGCCGCGTGAAACACTTCACCCCAAACAGACCCTAAGTTTCTGACACTTGTATGCGTGTGGGAAAAAACAAGTTGATTTTTTTTTTGGCAGGGGATGAAGGAGGTGCGGAGGAGTTATTGAAGGCATTGCCCGATATATTCATTAATGACAATCAAATGCACAAGTTGATAAAATCAACCAGAAGCATAGCGTAATTACAATTGTGAAATGAGCATCCAACAGTAAAAGCTACACAAATAGACCAAAAAATTCACAAAATGCAGGTCATTAATAGGTGGGCTCAGAACCAAAAATTATAGATCTTTGGAGACATTATAGGGCAACTAAGCAAGTTGACCAGTGAAGAAATTTTATCTTGACGAGCAAAATATTGCGGAAGAAATTTTACATTGTTGTTGACCTTATTTATCCTCCAAAATAGTTACATAAAAAGGTTGTTTAGATTTAATCTTTTTGAAGTGATCTTAGATTTCCTCTTCACGTTGAAAATCGTGCTCGTGAGGAATTTTTTGATCCAACTGTAATTATAATGATAATTAAGATTGAGATAATTTATCAAATAATAATGGATCCATGTAATTAGTACATTTTTCTATTAATTAGGATTTTTTTCATGACTATTCAAGTTTTATTAATTAAAATAATTAGGCATAATATAATTAGTAAATTTTTCATAATAATTACTATTATAATTATCAGCCGTTGGACTTTTTTTCCAGTCGGCCGAATCTCATTCCAGTTGTCTTCCAGTCGCCGAATGTCCCTCAAACCGCCCGGATCTCCTTTCAGTTGGCCTGATCAGTTTCCTGCTGTTCCTCCTGCGGCTTTTCTAGCCAGGTTCTCACCGTAGCTCTTCCCGTGGTTCTTCTAAACCGACATTTTTGCCTATTGTTTTAACAGCCGCCGATCCCTCCAACCAGGACCAAACATACTGCAGCTTGATCATTCTAGTAGGTGCTTCTAGCCAACCCAATCTCCCTCCTGCAGCCAAAACCCTCTGTCTCAACAACCCAACCTTACCTTTGACTTAGTAGGAATCATGGAGGAATCCACCACTGAGCCTCTTTCTGATGATGTACTTGAGTCCATCGGAGGATTGACACCAATCTGAATCCGTCCACAGACCGGAGGGCTGGAAAACCATGGGAACTTCTCAATCACCCCCCATATACTTAATGGCTCTAACTTTCTCCAAGGGTCCCGATCTGTTTCATTGTTCGTCAAAGGACGCAAAAAATTAAACTATCTTACATGTATGATTCATGAACCTCTGAAGATTGACCCAACATATGCAGCGGGAGAAGTGGAGAGTTTCATGATCATGTAGTGGCTAATCAATTCTATGGAGACTGTGATTGGATGCTTGTATATGTTTTTACCTTCTGCCAGTGCCATATGGACTGCAACTCGGGATATCTATTCAGATGGTGGAAACTCCGACCAACTTTATGAGGTGTCAAAGAAGATCCGCGAGGTAAAACAAGGATCGTTAACGGTGACCTAGTATTACAATGATTTGGTATCCTTATGAACGAAACGCGATCTCTACTATGATTACACGGTGGACTCAAACAGATCTTTCCTCTTTCAGAAATTTGTAGAAAAATACCACATGTTCCAATTTATAACAGGTCTTAACAATGACCTTGATGAATTCCGAGGTTGTATCCTTGGTCGGGATCCACTTCATTTTGCTCGTGCAGCTTTTACAAAAATTCAACACGGAGAGAGCTGAAGAATTGTCATGCTCGACACTTTTACTTCAGTCGAATTATCTGTCTTGGCCACTAATAGTATTTAACACTCTCAAACCCTCCTTGAGCTACTGGGTCCACTTATGATTACTGTCACAAATCCAACCATACTAGAGAAAAGTGTTAGAAACATGGGAAACCGACGTACTAATTTTCAACCAAATCCTACTCTGCCAAGGGTATCATCCCTTTGACACTCACTTCTTTCTCTAGTTCATGGATCATCGACTCAGGTGTCATAAACCACATGACTAGATTTTCATCTCAATAGTTTGATCTCAATGAGAATAACCTACACTTATGCAAACCAGTGACAACTCTAATGGATCCCAATGAGAAATTAACTCATGATCCAAATGTAGTTCCAGTGAATAAGACTTACTACCAACGTTTTGTGAGGAAACTCATTTACATTGCCCATACTCACCCTCACATTTGTCATGCAATAGGTATTGTAGGTCAATTCATGCATGATCCCTATGAACACTATCTCAGAGTTGCCCACAGGATCCTCCATTACTCAAAAGAACACCGAGCTCATGTTTGTTTTTTTGCTTCACACCTCTACTATTGTTGTTTATACGAATGCAGATTTGGACTGGTTCATCTATAATTGACAATCAACATCAGAATATTGCTCATTTGTATGGGAAAATCTTGTCATGCAGAAAAGAAAAAAACAATTTGTTGTGGCCCGGAGCAGTGCGAAGCTGAGTTTTGCTCCATCCCTTAGGTATCTATGAAGCTCTTTGGAGGAAATGTTCGAAGTACTTTAGAGAGAGCACTAAGAATGTTTTCTTTCCAATGACATGACCACTATTAATTGATTGACATGAGTTTCTGAATAGTTAAACGCACCCAATTCAATTTCAATATATTTTTTTTGCAACACATTGATTAGCTATGCTACTTGATCAAGAGTTATGGATCAAGCATCACTGCCTTGAATGATTTGTTTGATCATTATTATGGAGTAACAATCTTTACGGACATCAAGTTAAAGAGGAAAGCTCGTTCAAATGGCTTAAAACAGTTTAATGTCATTGGAGAAGAGGAAAAGTTTATGGAATCTTAGGCTAATGCATGATTCATATATTTTTCTAAAATAAAGTAAAATTTTAGTTAGCTTTAATATAAAATAGCAAACACATTTTTTCATTCCAAATAATAATTTAATAATTAAAATCTGAATCTTCAAAAGAAAAAATTGTGAACAAATTTGAAATCCCAATAATGATCAAGTTTCGTGCTGTGAAATGGAATATGAAATGTTTTACACTCGACAAAACTTGAATGAAACACACCAATCATAAAAAAAAATTAATTGAAAAATAAGTATTAAGAATCACCAAATAAAAGATTCATTACCTTTTAGACACTTTCCCCAGAAGTAGTCATCAAAGCCTACAATGTGCTCTAAAAATAAACAACCAAAATCACATAAGAATTGAGGATAGCCAAAATAATAAACTTTTCAGAATCCTCTTTGATCTTGTAAAGGTTTGCAAGTGCCTCCTCCGAGCACACAAATGATAGTAATCATCTGTGCTTTCACTATTTCCACGTAATTCATCCATAAGTGAAAATTGTAGAGGTAAAAAAGGCAGCGTTCGAGTACAGCTACGATTAAAGGAGGCCATTTGGGACTGTAGACAGTAGCAGTCAGCAATGAATTAAAAGGATTCAGTCAGCTATCCAGATTCTGCAGCACTTAGCTGGACCATACTAGCAGTCAACATGCAGAAATTTTGCATTAGAGGCTATATCAAGTTACGGCTAAAGAATTCAACCATGCTAAGCTTTTCAGAAAAAAAAATGTTATTCGGTTTGAACCCTTTTTAACATGTTTCTTTTTCCGTTCTTGTTTGTTTATGGGAGCAGTGTCAAACCAATCTCACATTAAAAAAGCAGCAGCGATAATGGTGCCCATCGTGGTCAGTTTCTCCGTTGCTGCGCTTCTAATTGGTTGTCTTCTATTACGCTGCTGGAGAAAGAGAAGATGTATGATCACATATTTTCATCTTTCAATCATATATTCTTGATCAATGTTTTTCTTCGTTTCTTTTTTAAAGAAAATCTATTTTCTGCAGTTCATACATCTAATTGTTTGTAAATGTGATTATACCATGTAGCTTTGGACTCCTCTGGAGAAGAGACCAAGGAAAGTACTGCAACTAATACGGACATGGAACTTCCTTTGTTTGATTTTGAAACAGTTGCTGATGCAACAAATAATTTCTCTGAAGATAATAAACTTGGAGAGGGTGGATTTGGTTCTGTTTACATGGTAAGTTTCATTTCCAGTGGTGTTTTAAGCATGCTGATCTGTCATGCAATGTCACACCTGAAATGAATCATAAATTTGCTTCTAAAATATAGGTCGTGAGAAACTTCTGCAAGATTCGGTGTGAGTGACTTGGTGGTTGTCACTAGTTATCAATCTTTCTCCCTTTCATCGTTCCTATATCTAATTACACTACAAATCTTATTTGTGACGCCTGTCAATACCCTATACGAGAGGTGTACAGAATGAGATAAGAATTGATTAACTTCAGCTGGAGGTATAGACCCCATTAGAGAAAGGTTGAAATGTTAAACCAAAATAATAGAATGCTTACGTAAGGCATGGTTAAGATTCAGTAAACAAAGGTAGGGCTTAACTAACCAGTTAGAGCATGTCTAAAAGAAGCTATCTATCACCAGTTATTTAACAAAAAGGAGAAACCTGATAATATTTCAGGGCTCTATTATTGATTGTTTTGGTAGTAGGTAGGGCAAAGAGTATAATATATGTTGGGCATTGGCTTCAGAACTTTGATTTGATCTTAGCTATGCTGCGTACTTTTCTAATTCTGCACTTTCAATCTTACCCTGTAAGAGATCATCAATGTGGATCACATCATCTCGTCTATTTAAGGTGGTAAGATATAGAGTCAGCACGTGAGATGTTCATAGAAGTTTAAAAGATTGGAAGACCACTCGCTATTTTTTGAGGTTACTTCATGAATATGTAGAGAAAGAGGTCACATAAAGAAAGCGGAGGCTAGAGTAATTCATTTGTATAGCCTACTTCCACTTTGGGGCCTACTAAGAAGTTTATTGGATGTTTTAGGATTCCAGAGAGAGAATTTTTCTAAATTAAACTCATCCTGATAAGAAAACAGAGTGAAGAGAAATTGTATCTGGGATAAGTATATTGCAAATGAGTACTTCTGAAATAAAAAACACAGGCTCCAAATAGAAGTGAGAATGGGACTAAAGGCTTCGGACAATAATGATGATTGGCTGTTGATAATCGGTGCACTTCTGGTTGAGCCATCTCCTTTTGTTTCCTTAGTATGCCTATGTCTTAAGGGGCAAAAAGTGTCTCCTTTCTTATGTGTTGATATTTTGAAGTGTTTGCATATCTTGCCATTATCTCCAATTATGGTGTTTTTTTCGGAGTTTGAGGCAATTTCGGACAATTCTTGTAATTACAAAGGTCTTCCAATGTTTACAATCTGTTGGTGGCTGCTTTGCAAATTTTGTTTGGTTGATTGGGCTACACATCAGCACATGAGATACTGATGAGATAATATTGGCCAAATGAATGCAAAAACACACATATGCAATTCCGCATCTTCTATATAGCTTAAATGATTGTTAGAATGCATGGGACCTTTTTAATATGTTGGTTTGAGGCATTTTTCTCGAGAAATAGCATGGTGATTTAGTTAAGGATGAGAACGAGTCATCTAAGCCAAGGATGCTCATGAGAACTTTCTTAAGGACACTCTCAAGGACTCTTCAAGTTAGTTTGGAGAAGATGAATTTTAGGATTAAATGTCTAGCATCCTACTACCAATAAGGACTGAGATTGAGTTCTAAGCATTTTCTAGAAAAATAGCATGGCGGTTAAGTAATGAAAGAGAATTAGTTATTTTATGCACGGTTGCTCCCAATGACCTTCTGAATGACAGTCTCAAAAAGGTTGCTCCCAAGGACCTTCCTAAGGACAATCTCGAGAATTTTTCCAAGATAGTTGGGAGAATTTTAATTTTAGGATTATATGTTTACCATCATACCACATGTAGGACTGAAATCGATGATTATACTTTTACAATTATTTCATAAGTCTATAGCAGGAAATGGAATAAGTATTGAAATATTAACCTTCTATATACTTCAAATGCCATCGTGTTCTATGTTCTTTCCCCTTGTCATCATGAAGCACTCCATTTTAAGAAACTTCAATAAGTTGAAGATTGAGGCGCTAGCATGCACTTCATGGAGGAGAAAACTATTGAGAAGGTCACAAAAATTTCCGTTGGTCGATGAGTGGTTAAACTTTACTTGGCGACACAATGAATATGTGATTAATGGAAAAGTCTACCGTGGTGGAAACTATTGCCCTTGTTATTTTAAATATTTTAATCCTATGACATATTTTTCATGGCAGGGACATGTGAAGAGGAAATGTTGGAGGGTTATGTTACCTTCACGTAAATGTTAAATGAGAATAGAGGTGGACTTATTCTCGAAAAAAGTAGAATTGCTTCCTCATAGCACTAAGCATCTGATTT
>JXCR01142697.1:96411-128745 GCA_002079205.1 Phalaenopsis hybrid cultivar
TTGTATATGGCAATCTTATCTTCCACGTCTTAATTATCTTGTTTTTTTATGGATAAGGAAAAATGTGTATTATGTTAAATAAAAAGGCATAAATAATGTTCTCTTAAGATCCAATTCTCATTTTTTTTCATCTTTTATTTTTTTGTTTCCATCTCTCATATATCGTAAATGTTGCTAAGAATTAAAAATTTGTAAGAGCAAATTCTTTTTATTTAGAAGTTCAAGCCTACTTTGCATTTTAAGTATCTGTTATTCATTTGAATATCTTTTCTATACACATGTTTAAAATATACATACGTATATTCATCCTTTTTAATATTAAATGCAGTATTTTTTTCCTTTTACACTTTAGTCTCAAGGCTAAAATCAAATAAAAATTGAATTGAATTAAAACGTAAATATTGGCTTTATTTTAGAATATGGTTTGAACTTTCTGAGAATAGGCATAATCGGTCTGGTTCTAAAAATTGATAAACACGAACTAAACTAAATCATACTCACCCTTATACATGTAGAGAAGGTACAAATAAAATCTAAATTAGCGATAGCAATAGAGATCATCGATGAAAGGATTAACGATGAGTATTGATAGCAAGCGATGATAGAGGTATCACCATTGTTGGAAAGCGTTTGGTAATCATTGAAGAGTCCAACGAATCAGGGACAAAAACAATGACAAATTAGTCCTTTGAGAGTGGAGGTGGATCAGAGCGATGTGTATATGTATAAGAAATAGAGGTGGCTCAAAGTGACTCGGGCTTTGATGGAAGGGGCAACGTTCTAAGAGAGCAAAGCCAACAGAGTATTGAGGGGTCACAATCATAGGTAAGTGGGAGAATCACAAATGGATATAATTTGAAAAGTGTGATATTGGTCAAGAAGTATTTGAGGAAGATCTGGAAAATTCTAGTTCTCGACTTTGATTCCATGTTAGGATAAGGAATGGGGAATTATCAAAGACTATGTCTTCATTTGTATTTATAGTGCAAATATATTGATATATGCCTGCATTCTGCCAATAGAAGAGAACAATAAATAAAAAAGTAATATTTAAGAACATTCTTAATAATAATTAGTACAAATTGCTATGAACAATAATTTAGGTCCAGTGATAATTTAGATATGCTAACATTCTTTACGTACCATGTTGTGAGTTATCAAGCTACTGAACTCCACAACACATCTACATAGGCATAAAAAGACTGGAGACCACACCAGTTTAATACTGTTACAAACATTATTTTGATCACAATTTAAACGCCTCTCAAACCCAACTTTGAATATCAATTCCATCAACTAAATATTCGCTGACATGTTGCAATATAATTTAAACAACATATCAACCATCGTCATTTGGCAGCATAGCTGCAGTAATTTTAAAGGGGAAATTTTGTTCATCAAGCATAACTTCAATATAAGTAGTTCAAAAAATTAATTTGTTAGCAATTTATGACAATAAAAGCTTGCTCAAATTCCTCTTTCATGAATAATAACTATGTAGTTGATGAATTTTTAGGGAAAGACAGATGATGGACAAGAGATAGCTGTAAAAAGACTTTCCGAAAGTTCAACGCAGGGACTTGATGAGTTCAAAAATGAGGTGATGTTGATTGTCAAGCTTCAACATAGAAATCTTGTTCGGCTCTTAGGTTGCTGCGTACAGAGGCAGGAAAAAATGCTGATATATGAGTACATGCCAAACAAAAGCTTGGACACTTTTCTCTTTGGTATAATCTTTATTACCTTTTCATATCCTGTTTTATTTATTATTTTTCTTTTGCCCTTAGGTTTGCATTGCATTCAATTATAAATATTTATTATTAGAAAATTGCGTTTTCGTCATACTAGTGTGCTAGAATTTAATTCCTCATTTACTTTGTTAAACAATATTATTCCTCAATAGCAGTTCACTCTCTATAATATTATTGCTAGCAACCATCTTCAATATCACCAAAATCATTTTTGTTTACAGAGTGACTTATGAATTTTCTGAAGGGACTGTTTGGTTGGTGAACTACTGCCATATAATTTTATTAGTTTCAATGATTCAAATTTTTTTTAAGGGTATCAATCAATTTGGTGACATCCTTATAACAATATTTTAAATGGCTCTTCAATCTTATCTTGCCAACGGAATAACACTTATAATGGTTAATAGAATTGAAAAAAAAAGCAACTTATAATTAGCATCATCTTATTCAAACAAAATAATACTAAATCAAATGACTGCATGTGATACATTTTAGGAAAATTTGCATGCATACGGCTCAATTCCTATGTATTTACATATCTAAGACATAAACTTCAATGTTTACATATACGCATGCCACTTTATCCATGCATGAAAAGTTGTATTTCACTTTTTAAAAAAATTAAAGTAGTGGTATTTTTGATGTGATACTAATGATTTGAAGGATAGAAATGTACAAAAGCAAAGTTTAGTTGTTATATATGTCAATACGTGGAAATTGGGTGGTATACATTACAATACTACTATCAAAATAATATTAGCCTTTAAAACTACAAGCCAATGATACTACAATTTATGCACACTTGGCCATGAAATCAATTTTTTTTGCACATGAGAACGTTTCTTTGCACATCACTTTTAATCTAGCACTTTGAATACTTATACGCAGCTCCGATTAAGCATCTTTTACTTCTATTGCTCTCTATTAATGGTAGGGTAAATTTTGAAGAAACCTACGTTAGTCTACACGATAAATCCTCAGAACTCATCTCTAATTCAACATTAAAACATTTCTGATCAGACCAGTATAAAAAAGTGTTACTTAATTGGCCAATGCGTTATAACATACTCGTTGGAATCGCACGAGGTCTCTTATACCTTCATCAAGATTCAGCTGTGAGAGTTATTCACAGAGATCTGAAA
Organism: Phalaenopsis hybrid cultivar; assembly: GCA_002079205.1. Taxonomy (NCBI): domain Eukaryota; kingdom Viridiplantae; phylum Streptophyta; class Magnoliopsida; order Asparagales; family Orchidaceae; genus Phalaenopsis; species Phalaenopsis hybrid cultivar. Next base: position 99,305 of record JXCR01142697.1, read on the forward strand.
ACTAGCAACATTCTTCTAGATCAAGAGATGGTGCCTAAAATTTCAGATTTTGGGCTTGCAAGAATTTTTGGAGGAAACGAAGCAAAATCTCAGACCAAAAGAGTTGTAGGAACATAGTAAGTGTTTTATGCTTATTGGAATATACTACTTTATATTTAGAAGGTTAGAAGTTTACCACCCAAATCCCATGTATTTACACATCTAACACCTAAACTTCGCTTTTTTACATTTATACCCTCAAATCTTGCATATCACATCAAAAATACCACCATCTCAATTTTGAAAATGTGAATTACACCTTTTCATGCATGGGTAAGATGGTGTGTATGTAAAAATTGAAGTTTAGGTGTTAGATATGTAAAACATAGGAATTGAGTGATATGTATGTATTCCTTTGAAGAAGTTCTTGTCTTCACACATTTTCTACTTGTTATTCAAAATTTTGAATGGTTAAATTCCAAGTAGATAAAAAGTAGGAAGATAGACGTACATGCCACACAATTCCTATGTATTTACATATCTAACACCAGAAGTTTGATATTTACATTTATGCCACTACCATATATGAGATGGTGCACTTCATTTTTTTGTTAAGTTATTGATAGTGGTATTTTTAATGTCTTACGGAACATTGAGTATTATAAATGTAAGAAACAAACTTTAGGTGTCAGATATGTAAATTCCTAAGAATTGTGTCGTATGTATATAAATGTCCCTAAAAATTATTTTAAAAAAGTATTTAGCTTTATAAAAGGATAGAGTCTGTTCTTATCTTTATGATGTGAATTAATGCATCAACGAGAATTTTTTTCTCATGCTCTTAAAAGTTTGCTAATTTGTACTTTGTTTTGTTATGCAGTGGGTACATGTCTCCAGAATATGTGCTTGACGGCATATTTTCTATGAAATCTGACGTGTTTAGTTTTGGTGTTTTAACTCTTGAGATCATAAGCGGACAAAAAAACAGGGGTGATTATATCTCTCAAACCTATTATCATCTTTTACAGCAGGTAAATCATGTAAACTTTGAAGTTTTTTTTTTATTTTTTATTTATTATTATTATTTTTTTGTGTGTGTGCAATATTCAAAATTTCAAGTTATCCTTAAAGAATTTAAACTTAATTTCCATGTACTTTGATTTTTCATCTTAATCAGTAAATTAGATAACTTTTTAGAAATAACTTTATCTTAGTTTGCTGTTCGATTTCAATTTAATGATATTTAAATGACAATGNATTTATTTATTTATTTATTTTTTTTGTGCGTGTGCAATATTCAAAATTTCAAGTTATCCTTAACGAATTTAAACTTAATTTCCATGTACTTTGATTTTTCATCTTAATCAGTGCTTCTAAATTTGATAAATTTTTAGAAAAAACTTTATCTTAGTTTGCTGTTCGATTTCAATTTAATGATATTTAAATGGCAATAATTAACTTTTGAAAATATTTGTATTTTTATTGGCACCTTTGTCTTAAACATGTGGATCCTATTTAAANGATTAACTTTTGAAAATATTTGTTTTTCTATTGGCACCTTTGTCTTAAACATGTGGATCCGATTTAAATACACAGAGTGAAAAAGAATATGAAGTAGAAAAGATGATTAAATCACAGAAGTACACTACATTTTGAAGAGGCTCAACCCTGTTGCTATCACTGCATATTTTACTATCATTTGAATCCTCTTATGCGACATAAAGAAAAACCTAAGAAATTAAAAAATGCAACAAAATTCTCAATAATTTCTTAAAAAAGTAGTTCACAAATATGAATGAAAACATGAAGATGGTGACACACGACTATAAGTTGAGTTGCACATTTTCTTTGTAAGACCAAAGTAAAAAATCACATCTTAGGGTCTATTTGGGATAGTTTTCTACTTGTTTTGTAAAGTGTAGTGGCCGCAAGAAAACAGCTATATAAATTTTTAAAAAAGAAAATTTTTGTAATTCACACCATAGCTTTCTTAAAAGATTTGTTGAAAACAGAACATCTGACTCCAGAAGTTTTCTCGATTCTCAAGATCAAACTTACATCATCATAAGTAGCATAAATCTATTATTTTGTGAACTCAGGCTTGGAGACTGTGGAAAGAAGACAATGCAATGGAGCTACTTGATGAAACAATTGAGAATTCGTACTCAGTTAATGAGGTTTTAAGATGCATCAAAGTGGCTCTTTTGTGTGTTCAGGATAGGCCAGAAGACAGGCCATTAATGTCTGATATAATTTTGATGTTAACCAGTAATAATGAGGTGTTACCAGACCCCAAATGTCCAGCTTTTGTAGCTAAAGCTGAGTCATCCTCGACTAAGCGGCAATCCCCTTCTGTTAGTAATGTAACACTTACATTAACTCTTCGGAGGTAATAAAAAATTCATTTACATTTTTTTTAAGGGTTATTTACATATCTAATACCTAAACATTCATTTTTTGCATACATACTGCTCAAATCTTTATGTCACATAAAAAATACCCTCATCACTGTCTTTTTGACAGTGAAATAGACATTTTCATGAATAGGTTCATGACAATGGGATGTTATTAGTGTAAATATCAAACTTTGGATGTTAGATTTGTGAATACATAAAAATTATGGTATGTATAAATCTTCCTTCTTTTTAAAATTTAGCAGAATGTATATGTTGGATTCATCTTCATGTATGTAAAATTTAGAGAGTATTTGAACACTCAAATGACTTCGAAAAATTTTAAACAATGCGTATGGGGACTAGATTTCGAGCTCTTTGTGGACTGAATTAGTGTAGTTGATATCTAACACCTGAAAAGTTTTATTTACTGGTATACCGCATAAATCTTCAAAAATGCTCTGTTTTACCATTTCGTTATCATTCAATCGTTGCTGTAAGCTTCTTGTCGAATCCCCATTAGGAGCTAGTAATATATAAAATTCGTTTTCATTCACAAAAAACACAATGGAGTGGTAAAAATGAGCATTGATCTTCTTTAAAGATTTACATGGTATCCAGGTAAATAAAGCTTTTTAGGTGTTGGTTTTGTAAATAGTTAAGCCTTAAGTGGTATGCATATAAATCCCCCTTTGGGGCATTTACATACATACCACACACTGCATATATGTATTTACATAACACTTAAACTTTATTTTTTACATTTATATGTGTGTGTATATAAATCCCCCTTCGGGGCATTTACATACATACCACCCACTTCATGTGAATTTGCATAACACCTAAACTTTATTTTTTACATTTATATGTGTTCGTGCTCATGTGTGTGCTTGCATGCACGCGCGTGCGTGTAATAATGTATACACACACACACACACACACACACACACACACACATATACATACATACATACATATTAATTGTCATTATTATCATTGCCATTTATTATAATTATATTATATTTCTTTATTTTATTGTTTATATTCTTCTTTTTTTTCTTTTTTTTATGAGAAATTTGAATTTTAATTAAGGATAATGGTGATTTGATAATTTGAATTGTGAAGTAATTTATGTGTGGTGTGAATAATAATGTTTGTATGTGTAGTGTATGTATGTGTGTGATTCTTCAAAACATTAAATTCTTAAAGCCCAAATTGTCTCCTTTGGGCTTTTTTCAATTCTTTGGGAACTAACCATGAGTTTCAATGGGTTGGTCTTAATCGACTCAAGTAAGTGTTGATGATTTGAGACTACACACATGAGACTACTAGGAGTTAAGAAGTGGTTTGAATTTCTAATTAGTGTGGGTCAGCACTGGGCCTCTAGAAGAGTCAATAGGGAAGCTCTATAGTTAGTTCCTGGGCTCCAGAGAGGGAGACAGACCTCACCAAAAATGAGGTCAACATTACCATGATGGTGAGTGACGATAACATCCATAGGTCACAGAAGCTAGAGTTAGGAGCTGCACGAGCTGTGAGCCATGTAGGCTATAGTTGGTCTTATAGGCTGTAGTGGTAAGCTGTGATAATATTTTTATGCCATAAAGAGTACATTTGAGAGCTTCAATAACGTCTATAAGTCACAAAGGCCGGATTTCAAAGGTGCATAAGTTGCGAGCCGCGTTGACAGTAATTGGTAACATATGCTGTGTTGTAATAATGTTTGTAGGCCACAAAGGTTGAGAGTTGCATGAGCTATGGGCGACGTAGGTCATAGTTGATCACATAGATTGTATTAGAGAGCTATAATAATGTCCGTAAGCCATAGAGCCCGGAGTTAGGAGCTATGTGAGCCGGAGTTAGGAGCTGTGTGAGCTGTGAGCTATATAGGTCAAAGTTGGTCATATAAGCTGTTTTAGTGAGCTGAAATAATGTTCATATGACATAGAGGCCAGAGTTAGAAGGTACAGTTATGTTCATAGGCCATAGAGGCCAAAGTAGGGAGTTGCACGAGCTGTGAGCCACGTAGGATCTTGTTATTCTCATAGGCTGTAAATGTGAGTTGCAATAATGTTCGTAGGTCACAAAGACTGAAGTTGGGAGCTGCAATAACTTATGTAGGCCATAAAAGTCAGAGTTTAGAGCTTTGTGCCTGTGAGTCATGTAGACATAGTAGTTGCAAGGCTGTCAGTTGACCACCAAGGTCGTAGGGGAATGCTACGAGGAGAGAAATTCAGGAGTCTGGAAAATGTCGTTGTATCTTGAGTATGACAACCGTAAGTCGTTGTCATCAAGAACTATCGTTGGGTCTTAAATACGACACTATTTGTTACATCATTTTGGGGGTATGTTGTTACATTGGATTTAGGGTGCACTATTACACTATAATCGAGTTGTTTCATTGCACTGTCTTCTAGGTGTATCATTACACCACAACGTACGTCTTGACCCCGTAAGGTACTTTGTTGCAATTGTGTCGTTACTCTGCAAGGTCCACTAATGGTGATAAGCATGGGGTGATTGTTGGTGGTCAACGAGGGGTGGTCTACAGTGGTCGGTGACTGGGGGAGCAGGAAGTATTCGTTGGGTCTTCAGTCCAGAACATCACTTGAACTCGACTTCTTTTTCTCACAATTTAGCTCTAGGTCTGGGTCTTCCCGCATTTCATGAAGGGAGTAGGGTTCTATTTATCTTTTTTGGTAATGTCATCCCATATAGATAAGTCAGGAATTTGGATCACTTCGTCGGACGACTCAGAGTGGTTCTTTTGATCATATGAAATTTTATGGATATTTGAATGCCTTAATGATGTTAGAATTGAGTAATCTCAGGCTCGTTGGATTAAGCTCATATAGACCTTCGATTTTACTATAAGCTCTTTAGATTTAGAATCCATTTGACCCTCCAATTAACCCCTCAAATCTTTCAAAAATTATTTATTTTTTTTAATACGAGCTTGATTTTACTTGAATTGGATTAATTTTGGTGTCGTTTAGTTTTTCTTATTGAGTCGTAATTGTAAGTTTGTTGAAATCGGAGTCCTGGATGATTTTTATTTTGAGATTGGACACTTTGCTAAAAAAGTAGCCCAACATTCATGCCAACTGTCTTGTGATTCATGCTGCCAAATTTCTTGATACCAAATTTGTTGATGGCTTATCTGATATATATATGCATGCATAAAGAAATGTTGGAATGTTAGCCAATGTCGTATCACCCCCACAAACTTTAGGAAGCAATAATGTTCCCGTAATTCTCTATGCCACCCTGCCACTCTTGTCATGTTATCAAAGTCTCCATAATTGCCTATACTACTCTTGGCCATGTTACCAAAATGTAATAATATATTTTTATATTATACCATGTCAACAACGGGAAATTAAATTACATTTAATGTTTAACTTCCTTATATATCATCTCTCTTATTTATATGCATTGTATCAAGAACTTATCTAAAATTCATTCCTTAAGAATTCTACCATTTGATGTGAAGTTTTTTATTCCTTAGTATTTTCTTATAGATTTATGAGTATAAAAATAAATAAAAGACGGAAAAATAAAATTAAAGCACTTACGGCACAGTAATAACTTAAGAAGAACTCAAAACTTGTACTTGTTTTCCTTCACATCTTTTCACACACATGGCACATGGTTTCATATATATTTCAATTAAGAGAAATATTAAACTATTTTACCTTAAATCTAACATAATCCTTCAATGCAAAAGTCTTACACCATGATTTGATCAAGATCTCTCAATTTTTTTGTAAATTAAGAGCTTTTGTGAATTCATCGACAACTTACTCTTTTGCAGAACAATACTTGATTGTAATAGCTCTGTTGGCAGCATCTTCTCTTACGAAATGATATATGAGTTCTATAGGCTTTGATCTACCATAAAATATTGGATTTTTCGGGAGATATTTTGGATTTATTATCACAAAATATCTCTCTCATTTTCAAACGGATTTGTTAAAAATCTTATAATATTCTCCTCATTCAAATTGCTTAACATGTTGTTGATGAAACTGCGATATATTTGACCTTCAACAATGGCAATTCAATAGTTTCTTGCTTCTTTGTGCTCCAAAATATGTCCAAGTCTAAAAATAAATCTATTTGTACTTTTTCGATCATCTTTAGAATCTTCCAAATCACTATCAGTAAAACCAACTAAATTAAAATTAGAAACAAAATTATAACAAATATCATAGTTTTCTTCCAAATATAGCAAAGAATGTGTTTGGCTGCTGCGATGATGCATAAAAGGATTATACGTAAATCTTAGAATAAGATTCACTGAGTACATAATATCATACCCGATATAATTCAAGAACATAAGTCCACTCACAATTACTCTAAATACTTTTTCATTTGCCTTAGTTGTACCATCATTTTGGAACAATTTGTTCATTTGCATTTTATTGATGTTGATAAGATTTTGTAAGTCAGCATATGATATTTCTTTAGTAACTTCAATGCATGCCGTTTTTTAGATATAAAAATCCCATCATCTGCTTGAATTATTTGTGGGCCCAAAAATTAATGCAAAAAACCCAAATCAATAATATCAAATTATTTATTCATATCAACCTTGACATTTTCAATCAAAATTTTGNTAATATTGGATTTTTCGGGAGATATTTTGGATTTATTATCACAAAATATCTCTCTCGTTTTCAAACGGGTTTGTTAAAAATCTTATAATATTCTCCTCATTCAAATTGCTTAACATGTTGATGAAACTGCGATATATTTGACCTCCAACAATGGCAAGTCAGTAGTTTCTTGCTTCTTTGTGCTCCAAGATATGTCCAAGTCTAAAAATAAATCTATTTTTACTTTTTCGATCATCTTTAGAATCTTCCAAATCACTATCAGTAAAACCAACTAAATTAAAATTAGAAACAAAATTATAACAAATATCATACTTTTCTTCAAAATATAGCAAAGAATGTGTTTGGCTGTTGCGATGATGCACAAAAGGATTATACGTAAATCTTAGTATAAGATTCACTGAGTACATAATATCATACCCGATATAATTCAAGAACATAAGACCACTCACAATTACTCTAAATACTTTTTCATTTGCCTTAGTTGTACCATCATTTTGGAACAATTTGTTCATTTGCATTTTATTGATGTTGATCAGATTTTGTAAGTCAGCATATGATACTTTTTTAATAACTTCAATGCATGCCGTTTTTGAGATATACAAATCCCATCATCTGCTTGAATTATTTGTGGGCCCAAAAATTAGTGCAAAAAACCCAAATCAATAATATCAAATTATTTATTCATATCAACCTTGACATTTTCAATCAAAATTTTGGATGATATCATCTACATACATTAAGTCGACGTATACAATTTGGGTGCACTTTCATTTCTAAGGAATCCTTCTTTTGGAAGTATGAATNTTACATACATTAAGTCGACGTATACAATTTGGGTGCACGTTCATTTCTAAGGAAACCTTCTTTTGGAAGTATGAATCAAGCCTACAATACCATTCGCTTGGTGCTTGTTTAAGACCATAATGTGCCCATTTTAGTTTATAAACTTTCTCCTTTTTATTTTTAATAATGAAACGTTCTGTTTGATTATATATATATGCATATCTTCTTTTTAAGTACCATTAAAAAATATGGATTTAGCATCCAATTGAAAAACTTATGACTTTGTTTGTGAAGCTAATGCGGGTAATAAACTAACGGTCTCAAATATGAAAACCAATACCATACTTTTGTGCATAACTCTTAACAAGTCTTGCTCTGTGTCTTTTTACACTTCCATCTGAATTGTATTTCACCTTGTAAATCCATTTCACACCAATTGGAACATTTTCTTGCGGCATATCAACAAATTTTCAAGTATCATTTTTCTCAATAGCTTCAACCTCCTTATTTATAGCATTTTCCCATTCTTGGTTTTCACAAGCGACTTCATAATTTGATGGTTCTAAAATGATAAAAGCAAAAAAAAAAAAAAAAATAGCTCTTTTAAGGATATCATCTTTTTAGTATGTCTTTCATCAGATGTATGTTAATTTATTGATCTTGGACTTGATAATGATGAACTAAGTGATGAATCGTTTGATTGTGATGGGCTTAATGATGAATCAACATTAATATCTTAATTATCAGCAATATCGATTTCATCCTTAACTTCAAATTCAACTATTGCTTTTCATTTATCAACAACAGTAGATTCACTCTAATCCCACATAGTATTTTCATTAAAAATTACATCTCTACTGATAATGATCGTCCGAGACTTTGGCTCAAATAGTCTATGTCTTTGAATAAATATTATAACTAACAAATATCATCTTTTTAGATTTTCTATCCAATTTGCTTCTCTTTTTACCATCCCTCGAGACATATGTAATGCTTCCAAATACCTTCAAATGATTAACTACATGTTTTCTATCATGCCATGCTTCATAAGGTGTACTATTTTGAACAATCTTTGTTGGAGATATATTCAAAATATTAGTTGTAGTTGGAATAGCTTTATCCCAAAATATATTTGATAAATTCTTCAACTTCAAACTACTTCTTTCCTTTCTACTACCGTTCCGCTCTTTCTTTCCACAACCCCATTTTATTTTGGTGTGTAAGGAACAGTTGCTTGCCTGAAAATTTAATGTTTATCACAACATTTGTCATTCTCATTTGATGTAAACTAGCCACCTCTATCAGTACTTAGATTTTTAATATACTTGCCACTTTGATTTTCTGCCAAAGCTTTAAAGTGAATAAACTTTTCAAAGACTTCTTATTTTTATGCTTAAAAAAATACACAAAATTCATTCTATTGTAATCACCCACAAATAAAAGAAATATTTACCTCTTCAATATGATGATGCATTCGCTCTCGTTACGCTCAAACGACACCTGGACTCCTCTCTTCACTGGCTAATCCTTGACAGAAACCATCCCAATCCGACCCTTGTCAGCTGCCCTACGTTGTATAGGTTGGCTGAGCTGCCCTACTCATCATCGCCACTCTGCTAGTCATGCAGACTGCTGGTTACCTTGTCCCAAGCTTAGTCCCTCTCGCCTCCAGTTGGCTCCACAGCCGTCATTGTCGAGCTTATCACCAACAAAATATTGATGGTAAAGAGGTATAGATAAATATAGATATAAAAGAAATAGTCGGTTCAAAAAAACTTACTCTATTCATTCATGACGTAGGCTTATATATAGTTTACAATGTTTTACAAATAAATCCTGAGGCATCTCCTATATTTCTTTTTACCAAAAGGACCTTAATCTAGATACAAATCTCAACACTCCTCCTCTAGATGGGCAAAAGATATTCACTAAGCCCATCATAACATAGACAAATGTAATGAGCTTAAGTTCTTCGGTGAGGTTGTTAGTCATTTGCTCCTCATTGGCTGCATGAGTTAGCTTTAGTGGTCTGTTATTCAGTTATTACTTGATGAAGAACCTATCAATCTTCACATGTTTGGTTCATCGTGTTGCACCAGGTTGTTGGCAATGTTGATTGCTGACTTTTTTGTTGCACCACAATCTCATTTGAGCTACTTGGTCCACCTTGAGCTCTACCAATAGGGCTCTCAGCCACATCAACTCGACAACTCCTAAGGACATGGCCCTTTATTCTGCCTATGTTTTTGAATTGTTTCTTGCTCTTCCAAGAGACCAAGCTGCCCCCTTATGAACATTTAGTATCATGATTTAGACCTTCTGTCATCCGCACAACTCACCCAATTAGAGTCACAAAAGCCCTCAATGTATACATGCACATTCTCCCTGAAGATCAAACTCTTCTCTGGCGCACTCTTCAAGTACTTCAAAACCTAATACTCAACGTCCATTTGGCTTTTCCTTGAATTATGCGTGTAGCAACTCACCGCGCTTACTGAAAATGTGATGTCTGGATGAGGGTGACTTAGATAGACCAGATAGCCCACTAATCTTTGGTGTCTCTCACGATCAACTGTCTCTCCCGCCTCTGCACTCAGCTTGACATTTTGATCAATTGAAGAGAATGCAGGCTTGCATCTCAACATGCTCATTTCCATGAGGAGATCCAGTACATCCTCTAAGACAATACCATCCTTGGTTTTAGGCTGTTGTGTTTCTTAACTAATAATTTTAGGTTCTTGTGTTCCTTGGAATTTGCAATAAACTTGTGAATTATGGAGACAATAGCATGAGCAAATTCTATAACAAAGGATTCCCAACTTCGGCTTATAATGGTGTGCCCTACGCAGCCACCGGGTTTGGAAAATCTACGCTCTTGAATCAAAGTTTGATGACGAAGGGAATCCTCATAACTTTTTTGTGCTTTAACACTCACGAAACGATGCAAATCATAGCCTTCGAATGTTGGCCTCTTCCCCTAACATGCAAGCTCGGCTCCATTTCTTACGCAAGTTTTCTAGATGGAAGCATAGGAGGTAGAGGTGCAGAGTTAAAGACATAAGAGGTCAAACAAAGTTTTGATTGACAACTTTTTGTGACCTCATATCATAGTTATAAGAGATTTGGTGTCGCGGCATCGATAAGGCAACGCTGTGGTGCCATGCCTCTATGGAGCCTACCATGTTAAATAATGACCATTAAGTGCCATAAATTCTTTATTAAGACACTAAAATACTTATAAAATATCATGTGATCGAAGGAATCACCAAGCATCCTGATGGAACAACTCGAATTCATCCATCGCTTTCAGCAGGAATAACAGCATATCGTTATGGTTAGGTTGTTAAAGGGGCAACAGCAATGCTGATGTGCAAATTCAGGAACATTACAATGTCAAAAATGTAAGAGTAACAAAATGATAAAAGCATGTAACCAAAACTATAAAAATTTTAATAAAGTGCCTTTATTTTATAACTCTAAGTTCTTTGGGAGATTAAAAGCTTATATGCATAATAAAAATTTTCAAAATATAGCACAATTATGGAAAAAATATATTGCAGAATAGTACCAATCACTTTGCTCTTTGTAATTCCCTTGACAAATAATCATAATATGATAGCTTCAGCATATAAACATCTTCTTGTAGTACATTTCTCTAATATTTCTCCTTTACATTAATAAAATCAAATAATAAAAAACACTCAAAGAAAATTAAACAATATTTGCTGAAACTTTTCTTAGTAAAACGATCCTATAAAGACCAAGAAAACATTCTTATGATGTTCCCTGCATATTGCATTCTTCAAAGTAATGCAACATTGTCGTATCTTGAACCCTTCAAATTCAAAAGAGTCAAAAGAACACTTTGTTCATTGCTCTACCGACCCTCGAGCTTCGTCACGGACATATCATTAGTAGAAAAGCTCCAAGACAATTTGGTTTCGCTTGAGCTTTCGGCGTCCCAAAAACCCGGATTTTTAGGACGTGGTAACATAACATTCGCACTCGATAGCATAAGAAGCACCAACGACATTGATGGCCTATCATCTGCTCTTTCTTGAACACACAAGAGTCCTAAGTGAACACATCTCAACACCTCACTCTCTAAACAGGAGTCATCTAATGATGCATCAAATAACTCCAATGCCTTCCCTTCTTTCCATAGACTCCACGCCTGAAAATATAATAATAGCATTAGTGCTACTTCATTGATTTGTTCCATGTAATGTCACATTATTAGTAGATATTACGATTTTGATTTATTAACATTTCTAAATGAGGAACATTTACATAAATAGCACACAATTCTTATGTCTTCACATATCTCACACCTAAACTTGCATATTTACACACATAACACTTGGATTTTTAATATCACATATTACCACTTTTTAAAGTGAAATATGCATTTTCATGCATATAGGTATAAAGCACAAATTACTAGGTATGTAAATATGAAAGTATATGTGTGATATATGTAAAACTTAAGAATTGCAATCCAAGCATTATTAACCGATGATATTGCTATTTTCATAGTAATATTGATGCTTACATAAGCGAGAAGGTTTATACGTTGGTCAGAAATATGAATTCCTTTGTTCTTCTTGCCGCTTATGATTTCTAGAACCAATACACCGAAGCTAAAGACATCTGATTTTGCCGAGAAGATGCCATCCATTGCATACTCTGGCGACATGTATCCACTACACGGAATGAAACAAGTTAGCATTGAAATTGATACGATTATATGACATCATGGATGCATATTTGATATGATGCTTACTATGTTCCAACTACTCTCTTAGTATACGCATCGGTCTCCTCTCCGTCAAACATTCTCGCCAATCCAAAATCAGAAATCTTAGGGTTCATCTCTTGATCCAACAAAATGTTGCTTGCCTTCAAATCCCTATGAATGATTCGAAACCTCGAGTCCTGGTGAAGATAGATGAGCCCACGAGCAACACCGACGATGATTTTGAATCGCATCGGCCAGCTCAAGAGAGAAGATTTAGTTTTATCTACTCAATGTTCAAGCGAGAATTTATCACTACACTTTTTGATACTTTATAATAATAGGGAAATTTACCCATGTAGCACACAATTCTTAACTATTTACATATCTTACACGTAAACTTTCATATTTACATTCACAGCACTTTGGTGCTTTAAACCTATGCATTAAAAAGTGTATTTCATTTTTAAAAAGTGGTAATAGTGCTATTTTTTAATGTGATATTAAGGAATCAAGTGCTATATGTGAAAATATGAAAGTTTGGGTGTGAGATATGTAAATACATAAGAATTGTGTACTATGTATGTAAATGTGCCTATAATTAATTGTTAAGAATAAATGCAAACCAAATATTATGGTGTCCAAGCTCCTATTTTCCATGTACTCATAAATGAGCATCTTCTCCTCTCCCTGAAGGCAACAGCCAAGCAATCTAACAAGATTGATGTGCTGAAGCTTAGCAATCAACATAACTTCATTTTTAAACTCCTCCAGTCCTTGCAATGAACCTTTTGACAGTCTCTTCACAGCTATTTCTTGACCATCTTCAAGCTTACCCTGGTCCATCAAAACTCATTTTTTTATTATTAAATTAAATAAAGAAGGGACATTTATAAACATACCAACCAACTCCTATGTATTTGCATATCTTAACACCTATACTCTACTTTCTACATTCAAAAAAACAAAAATCTCTGCCTTCTACATTTATACCGCCCAAATCTTTCGCATCACATAAAAAATACTACCATTTTAACTTTTAAAAGGTGAAACGCACCTTTCTATGCATAGGTAAGTTGGCATGTATGTAAAAACTGTAGATTAGGTGTTAGATACGTAAATACATAGAAATTGAGTGGTATGTAAATCTTACAAGAGAGAAATACAAATAAATTACAATATGGTTACCTTATAGACTATTCCAAATCCACCTTCTCCAAGCTTATTAGAAATTGAAAAATTCTGAGTAGCAATTAGTACAGTTTCTAAATCAAATAATGGGAGATCTGTATTTTTCCTCTTGCTACCTTCATCATCTGACAGATGTTCAGTAATTACAGAACCAAATGACAACTGCCTTGACTTATTTCTCCAATAACCTGTTATAAACTATCAAATTAATCCGAAAAAAGAATTTAAATTTGAGCTTCAGAAGGGTAAATTATTCTACATACCAGTAATGTTCACCTTCTTCTTTTTCCAGAGCCAATATCCAGCAGATCCCAATAGAAGAATCAGCACAAAGAAAATTACAACTGTTATAATTACATGTTTCTTCTTGTAGTTTCCTCCTGTCAAAATTAGTGATTGTGTNACTCTGTTTTCTGCATTTATACCGCCCAAATCTTTCGCATCACATAAAAAATACTACCATTTTAACTTTTAAAAGGTGAAACACACCTTTCTATGCATAGGTAAGTTGGCATGTATGTAAAAACTGTAGATTAGGTGTTAGATATGTAAATACATAGAAATTGAGTGGTACGTAAATCTTACAAGAGAGAAATATAAATAAATTACAATATGGTTACCTTATAGACTATTCCAAATCCACCTTCTCCAAGCTTATTAGAAATTGAAAAATTCTGAGTAGCAATTAGTACAGTTTCTAAATCAAATAATGGGAGATCTGTATTTTTCCTCTTGCTACCTTCATCATCTGACAGATGTTCAGTAATTACAGAACCAAAAGACAACTGCCTTGACTTATTTCTCCAATAACCTGTTATAAATTATCAAATTAATCCGAAAAAAGAATTTAAATTTGAGCTTCAGAAGGGTAAATTATTCTACATACCAGTAATGTTCACCTTCTTCTTTTTCCAGACCCAATATCCAGCAGATCCCAATAGAATAATCAGCATAAAGAAAACTACAACTATTATAATTCCATGTTTCTTCTTGTAGTTTCCTCCTGTCAAAATTAGTGATTGTGTTAACCTTTGTTTGGGTAGGAATGAAAATAATTATCTCTCATAGACTTATGATCAAAATTATTAGCAAATGTTTCATGTAATTTTAAATAGTAGTGTGTAAACTGATATTGCAATGCACATGAGTATTGAGCTTGAATCCACATTGTGCATTTTGTTTTAAAAAATATTGTGATGTTAAGAAAATAATTGCATATTGAGAGATTAACATTAATCCTATTGTTAATATCACTATCACAATTATGTGTGGCTTCCATTTTCAAAACCATTCAGACATTCAGTCAACAAACGTGTTGGAAATAATGATTTCATGAAAAAAAAGTAAACATCCATCAAATATTTAATCATTAATTTTGCTTCTACTTAAGTTAATTGTCTAACCTGACATGATGATTACATACAGATCATCTGAAATATTGATATTTATAAATTAAGCATGCATGTGATTGTTTTGAACTACCGAACCGATGTATTTACGCATGTCACGATCAAACTATTGAGAGTTTGATAAAAATGAAATATCTGAGTTAAGGTTTTACCATGAATTTTGATATTTGAGGGAGAATTTGAAAGTTGGATGAAAGAGGGTGGCTGATTTCGTAAATAGGAAGTTTTCAGTGGTCTGTATGTAATTTCCCCAAAAGAAAAAAAAAAAAAAACTTTACCTGANCGAGTTAAGGTTTTACCATGAATTTTGATATTTAAGTGAGAATTTGAAAATTGGATGAAAGAGGGTGGCTGATTTCGTAAATAGGAAGTTTCAGTGGTCTGTATGTAATTGCCCCAAAAGAAGAATAAAAAAAAATTAAAAAAAAAAAAACTTTACCTGAAAATATGAAATCAAAGAACTAGTAATATCTTTATTTTATTTTTTTTCAANTGAGTTAAGGTTTTACCATGAATTTTGATATTTGAGTAAAAAAGAATAAAAAAAAATTAAAAAAAAAAAAAACTTTACCTGAAAATATGAAATCAAAGAACTAGTAATATCTTTATTTTATTTTTTTTCAAAAATGTGGACAAAAGCACATATTTGATGCAGGCAGGATGCAATATCAAAACTTACTAAGTTCAGAAGCTGCTAATCTTATATAAAAATCTTGGCCACCATCAGCAAATTGCTTCAGNTTTTTTTCAAAAATGTGGACAAAAGCACATATTTGATGCAGGCAGGATGCAATATCAAAACTTACTAAGTTCAGAAGCTGCTAATCTTATATAAAAATCTTGGCCACCATCAGCAAATTGCTTCAGATCCATCAGCTCATTTCCCCAAGTAATGCAACCGCTCCCTCCAACACTGATATTAGCGCTCGCATAAGCCAAACAAGAACAATTCTTCAAGCAATTTAGCCTGCACTGATCCAAACTAACACTCTCAATAACTACAGCCATTGTTGTATCCGGAAGCTTTATTCCGCTCATTTTCAGAAAGCCGTCTCCTTTTTTACAATCCAGCTCTGTAACTCGAACACAACCATCGGATCCATCTCTCAAGTTCCAATTTTGCACGTTTTTTGGTTCAAATCCTCGAACACATCTACAAACTGGCGAATAATTTGGGTTGCAGACACCATAAGGACCACATTCAGCATAGGAATCACATTGATCCCTTGGAACTGACCAGTACAGAGACCACGAAGACATGGAATCATACCAGACGTACCTTTGAAGCAAAGACTGGTTCAGCACCAATCTGGAGGTGATGGAGCTGTCGAGCATTTTGTAGGTGTAGTATATCTCGTCTTGATTAGAGACGAAATCGAAGCTGATGTAGCTATTTGGAGCCATCTCCGGTTCGCCGCTGAATTGAAAACCAGTCCATGGACCGTTCCTGTAAGTTGGCTGCGATCCATCCCTTATGAACATCTCTGGTGATCCCCTAAGATCAAGACTGAACGAGTAGTCTCCATTAGAAGGATCGTCCAAGCTCATCCATGTTGTGAGTTTTGACTCAATTCCGGCTTTTAAGTTCCAACCGAGCTTCATTCCAGGAAGAAGAGTGTCGCAGGGACTGTAAAAACTTTCCCAAACGTAGATTTCGGAAGAACCATCGTTGTTTCTAAGAACGAAGTTGCCATTGTCCAACAGTTGTGCAATTGGATTGATCGATTTTGATGAAGACGACGTCGACCAGATGGGTGTCTGTGATCCATCGAGCAAGATGAGATTTTTATCTGCTTCTCCGATCGTTAGACTGCCAGAGGAATCTGAGAGTGGAGCGTCTCTGTTGGCCACCCATACGACAGTTTGGACAGGGATTTTCTTGTACCAGATGCCTAAAAATCTCAACTTTGAACTTCCGGGGCTGAAGAAGCCGAGCTCAAAGATTCCGCTGGCTGATATGAGGGTTTGGCCATCTTTGATGAAGGAATTTGGAGTGATGGTGTCTCCTGAAAATGAAGTAATGAAGAGATTAGAGAGAAAAAGAAGCAGAAGTGAGACAACCTTCATGTTTTTCCCTTTCTTTTTTTTTTTTTTCTTAATTTTGTTTTATTCTGTCACGTCTGAATATTGGCAATATGTAACTCGTAAGATTCCTAAAGGGAAGACTTTTATGGAATGGATTAGTCATTAATGAAGACTTTAGATTTACCATTAAGAACATGAAATCCATCACTTTCAAACTGTTTCAGATTTGACTTTTTTTTACAAATTATTTCGAGTATAATGTAAAATCCTGATTTGCCCATGAATCACATCCAAAAAAATAAAGAATAGGCAAGGAGTTGGACAAAGAAACGAAAAGAGAGAGAGTGAACATTGACGGTTGGTGATAAGTCGTGTATTATTTATTAAATAATTTTCTTATTCATAGGGGACGTCGTACATAATGATCATATTATATTTTTATCTCTACTTTGATCTCTATTGGGATATTTCTGATATTTTACATATACAAGCTTGTCATTTAGTCACTTTCTGACTTGGTCGACTAGGCTTAATTGACTTCTGGTCAGCGGGTCAGCTCAGTCAGCTGAACTGGGTCGATCATCCAGGTTAGTTTGGTCGTCTAGGCTGGGTCGGTTGTTCAGGTCGGGTCATCCAAGCTGGATTGGCAGTCTAGGCTGAGTCGATCATCGCTCTGGGTCAGTCATCCAGGTTGGATTAGTTGTCAAGGCTGAGTTGTCCAGATTGGGTCATTCATGTTGGGGCAGGGCTCCAGGCTGAGTCGTCCTCTAAAAGATTCAGTCTGACATACTTTTATTATATATAATTTAATTTTCTTGATTATCTTTTAAAAGTCAACTGTGAAAAGAAAAAGGAAAATTATAAAAATTAAATTGACATTGTTTGTCTCTCCAAATACAAGTCAAAATTTTGTTTAAGAAAGAATGAGAAGTAATTTTGGAAGATGTTCTAAAGCCGAGTGACAAAATGGGGTTGAAAAGCTGATGCATTGAGTTTGAGATGTTATCGTCTAACTCAAGTCTTACACCATCCATGTCTTAGTAGCCGTCTAACTCAAGTCTTACACCATCCATGTCTTAGTAGCCCGATTAGGTCATCACCTTGGACAGTCCGCACCATACGCTAGACATATTAAGCAAATTTTGTCACAGTCTTTGCACGAGTAACTTTCTAGACTCAATGCTAGAGTGATTTGTATGCTACCCACCATGAATCTTGTCGCTAAAGAGTAGAGAATCTTAGCACAATAGCATTTTGAGACATGAGAAATGGGTTTTTATGATGCATGAGCGATGTATGATGGACAGTCGAGAATAGTCCAAAAAGTGTAGACCGCCGCCGTCTTACTTTTTTGGAAACATGCTTGTGAGTGAAAAATTCCACGAATATTTGTGGCAAAATCTTTATATGTATATTAACTTTAAATACTTAATGAAAAAATAGGAGGGTAATGAGAGATTTTCCTTAGAGTGTCATTAATGGATTTTTTTTTACTTTTGTGGGTTGGGGGAGGGGTTGTAGGGTCAGCTCAGTCAGCTAAACTAGGTCAGTCATCCAGGCCGGGTTGGTCGTCTAGGCTAAGACGTCCAATTTGGGTCGGTCGTCCAAGTTGAGTCATCCATGCTAGGTCAATTGGGACCTGGCTTGGTCGAATTGGAGTGGGGTAGATCGAACTTACTCCTTTTTTCTTCTCCTTGTGTTGCTCCTCTTTTTGATGGCATGATCCACTCAAAGTTCATTTTAGGATGTTAAATTCTGAATTATTGCTTTAAAAAGATCTGCATTGAGATATTTCTGATATTTTACATGTATGAGCTTGTCGTTTGACTGATTTCTAGCTCAGTCGGCTAAGCTTAATTGGCTTCAGGTTGGCATGGTCAGCTCAATCGACTGAACTTAATCAATCATTAAGGCTAGGTCGATCATCCAGGTTGGGTCGTCCAAGTTGGGTTGTTCGCCAAGGCTGGGTCGTTCAGTCTGGGTTGGCCATCCAGGCTAGGTCGTCCCTCTGAGAGATTCAGCCTGACATATTTTTATTATATGCATAAAAAGAGATAAATTTATGTAGCTTTATAATTGCTCATTTTATGATAGATATACATTAGGGTTTTTTTTTTTCTTTTAGTGGCAGGCATCACTCTTCATTAAGAAAAAAATACAATAAAAATTAGGCTCCACAACACAGAAAGAGTAAAGAAGTAATTAAAAAAATACTACTGAGATTCACCAAAAAATAAAGGCTTAATGGGATCTCTAAAATGCCTAAGCAGAAGCCAAATAGTCCAAATTTTGGGGAAGCAAGATCAAAACAATTGTGAAACTATAACTAATCTTTTCTTTTCCTTTTTTTTTTGGTAATTTTTATATAAAAATTGGATTTTTAAAAGGTTTTTGACTAAAAATAAAAATTAATGTCCTTTTCACAACATAAGCAAAACAATTAAGAGTTCTATACAAATTTCCACAAGGTTTTGTTGCTGAAACGCAACGCTGAAGTACAAGAATTTTACAAAATAGTAAACTTTGAATAAACAGTTAACATCTGGGACGTGCAGGCATTGAATTGAAAAAAAGAATTTTGTTAGTCAAAGTACTGCTTTTCTAGAACTCAGAACGTAATAAATGATGTGGAATGTTCATCTCCAGGTTTCTAGTAACCAGCTCAGGAAGCTTTCTAAGACGTGACAGATACTTTAAATGCCGGTAGCTAAATGCTGTACTTGGTCTACCCAATGCTGTTGATTTAAGACGTGAAGGGGGGGACATATCAAACAATTTTTATTTATTTACATATCTAAAACCCATACTCTCTTTATTTACATATCTAAAACCCAAAGTTTGATAACACCTTGGTGTCATAGAATTATACATGAATCCTTCTTTTCATATAATCCACAATCTTAAAATAAATTCAATAACTAAAGCACTCATTATAATTAAAATTGGATCAAAATATTTCAACTCATACATACATACATACATACATATGAAAGAAACATAAACCTACACATTCATAAATTACAAAATCAATATGAAGGACAAAGGAAGAATATTTAAATTGCATGAATTGCTTATCTTCACATTGTGAAACCTTACTGGTGACCTTCAAGAGATTGTGGAAGCCTTGATTGGTGTTCTTCTTCGAGATCTGATGCGTTCTTCCACCTCTAGCTTCATTTAATGAACAAGAAAATAAAGAAATTTCATAAGAAATATAACAAAGTTCTATCAATTAAAATAGATATGTATTGCATCATACCTGTATCATCATTATCATATCTTCTTCTTCTTCCCATTAATCATATAACTTAAATATCAAATCTCATGAAATGTAGACATGAAGCATGAACATTGTTATAAGAAATTTCAACCCATTTTATGGTGATTTGAATAAACAATATTACATTTTAGAATAATAAAAGGAGTAAATTAAACAACAACAATCTTTTAGGCTTTAGCAATAGCCATGAAATCAATTTTAGATTCACCAAACAAACACATTGCACAGAAATACTAGAAGCAACTAAAGAGAAAAACTTTATAGCTGATTGTGCTAGAAGTAAATAATCAAAATGCAAAGTCTTACAACTATGCATGTAAAGGAAAATCTTAAGAAACTTCCAAAAGAGCTGTTGATAGGCAAACTCTTTGCGACGCCATCAAAATTTCGGAATTAGGAAAAAATGATCTCATGAAGCTGTTGGTGTCGATAAAAAAGGTGCATTTGTATACATACAGCTCTCAATTTTTATGAATTTACATATCCAACACCGGAATTTTACTTTTTATATTTACAACACCCAACTCTTTTATATCACAGAAAAAAAATACCGTCGTTGTAACCTTTAAGAAGTGAAATATACCTTTTCATTCATAGATAAAGGGGTATGTATTTAGACATTGAAGTTTAGGCTTTGGATATGTAATTACATAAGAATTGAGTGGTATGTATGTAAATCTGCATAAAAAAAATAAAAATAAAAAATAGGCGATGAGATCTTCTACTTTCTTTGGTAGTCAGATTGGAGAAAACTTTCATAGTCTGTCCCCTTCAAGGCTTGAGAGACTGCATCCCAGTTCTCAATATGATCTGACAATAGCTTCGTGTGGATTTTTACATGCCTACTTGTAAGTTTTTCATGCGGAATTCTTAGGAAGTCAAGAACATCCATCATTTTCTGTAAAATTAGATTGTTTGCCATAAAACAAAGTAGGAAAAATTGATAAAAGGAAGGAAGGCTTACATGCAAAACACTCAATTCCAATGTGTTTACATATCTAACATCTAAAGTTTAATTTTTGCATACATGCCACTTTACCTATGCATGAAAAGATGCATTTCTCTTTTTAAGAGTTTAAAAATTCATATTTTTGATGTGATATGAAAGATTTGGGTGGTATTAATGTTAAAGCAGTATTAGATATGTAAATACATAGGAATTGGGTAGCATGCATGTAAATACTCCTAAAAAAATCAGAAGGGGCATGGCATACTTACGCTTTGGTTGCGAACAAGATCCTCATAGTATAGGACGATGTGGCGGGTGCCTTTGAAGTATTGAAGAATATTTGTACTCCATTTTACAGTTTCGTTAATATCAGGGATTAAGTTTTTCACATCAATCAAAGGTTTGAATCTTGCCAGAACTTCAGCCTGCATTTCATCATGAAGAAGAAAAATCAAAGGTTCAAATTTTGAGTATAAACGTTTTTTACATATATGCACACCAATTGGCAAAGGGGTAGTTTATAAATAATTATACCAAATTGGACCTAATTATGAATCAGGATGCAAGAACCCAGACCTCGTGTCTCGAATGTACATGAGCCTTGTGAGTCCCATTCAGTTGCTTAGCATCACGATCATGAGAGTTAGCAAGCAACGAGACCAGTCGACGGAGAAGATTTCTTCGGAATAGGAATATAGAAGAAACACCTTTTCTTTTGAAGTAATCAACGATGTACTCGGGATTATGCATGATGCCCTACAATATACATGTTAATAAAATGAAATAAAAGGGAAAAAAATTATAATAATATTAAAGGTATTTTATTTCGATTTAAGTCTTTCGAAGTGGTTGGAGTTGATTTTGAGAAGTGTGTTTCATGAAATGAGTTTCACTAATGTTTGTTTGTTTTGCATGCATTCATTTCTTGGGCTTATTTGCTTGTTTAGGATACAAGAAGTTGTATTTTTTTTTCAAAAACTCCAATTTTGCAAATTTAATTATCATTATGAATAAAAGCAACATTCTAATCTGACTTCCCTTTATCTCTTTTGTCATTTCTCACAACAAACTTCATCATGTTATTGCCTCTAGAAGTGTTTTAGAGTATTATGGTTGTAGTAAACATTCTAGTAGCAGATTATAGTCATGGTCAGAATATATTTTCCTCCATTACTCGGCATACCTATGCATATGATCTAACCCTACCTACTCCTTATGTTGCCTCAACTTCCGAGTTATTTTCTCTGGAGAAAACTTGACTACGTGGACATCTCTTTTAGAGTGTTATGTCGTCTCTTCCTCTTGATCCACTGCAATTCTCTCTTCCACTAAATCTTGTGCTTTAGATTGGAGTAAATATGAACTTCTATCATCTCTTCACTTGTCCTCCCTTCCTCTTATTATTGTAACTAATGAGTCTCACTTTCTCATCTCTAGAAAAGGCATTGTATATCATTTTAAAACTTTATCTCTTTCAAATGTTTTACATGTCCCATAGTTTTTTGTCAACTTAATATATATTCATCGCCTAAAAAATTCATTATAGGTTTGTAATGTTTTGTTCACCATATTGTCTTTTAAAATAATAGCTCAAAGAAAATGACTGCTAAAGGTGTTGAAGTTGGAGGAGTTTACTACTCATTATAAATGTTCCTTCTGCCATCTACGGCACTATTATTACTTTTTGCCAGCATTGTTGACTAAGCCATCCTTTTTTTTTTTAAGGAATGGCCGGAGGCTATTATACGAGCCCCGGCCATCCCTCATGCGCCTAAGAATTCGAGTGCAACATCCTACACTCGAGGGAATCAAACCACAGACCATAGGGGACTTACAAACTAACAAGTAGATGTCCGACCAACTGATCTGAGTACGCAGCGCGTTGACTAAGCCATCCTTCTTCTAATATATTTCCGGATTTTCTCTATCCAAAATTGATTGTCATGCATGTGAGTTATGTAAGCACCAACATGTATCTTCTTCACTTTCTACCACTAGTTATCCTCTTTATTTTGAGTTAATTCACTCGAATATTTGAGGTCCTAACCCTATTCCTACCTAGGCTTATACTATTTTTTATATTGAATGAGTTTTCATGGAATTACTTAGGTTTACTTGCTTAAATGTTATTCAGAGGTCTTCAAAATTTTAATCAAGAAACACAAGTACACATTTTCATTTCAATAAAAAATTTTGGCATTGTTAGTGCAATAAAATTTATACATTTTTAGTTTTGCACATTATACTCTACCGTTGATATTTTACATCAACCTTTTTCCCTATATGCATATTAGCAGAATGATGTCAATCAACAAAAACCCCATCAACTTCTTGATATTATAAAGACATTAATGTTTCACTTAAAAGTTTCTTGTCAGTTCTATTGCGCTGTTACACGATAGCTTGCCAATTCTTTGCCCCAACCATACCTTCCACTTGCACGAAAAACTCTCATACTATGAGATTCATTTTCCTAGGATATTCTCTAAATTTGAAAGATTATTGGTGTTAAAATACCCTTACTTGAAAGGCTACACACATCGATTGATTTAATCTCTCATAAGACAATACATTTAATCCCTTCCCCCCTAACTCTTATACAACTTCACCAAATGTTCCTATTCTTCCATAACCACCTATAACTAACTCTACTCAACGAGTCTACTCTCAATAACCTCAACATCTATCACAACAACACATCCAACCATTTTGTCAAATTCAACAAAACACTTACCGGCTGATGAACGTTCAAACCTACAGTTATCAATTACCCAACAAAAATGTAACAGTCATGTACAACTTATCCCATTCACTCTTTCCATATTGACTGTGGATCTATAAAGTAAAAAATTTCATGCATTTGAATTTGTTCAATAATAGTACGGTTGAACTGTCTATTTTTTTAGCCTCGTCATTAATAAAAAAAACAAAATAAGCCTTTTCACAACTATCATTATTTAAAAAGTAGGATAAATTATAAACTAAACTTTCAGGCCAATAAGAAATATTTATTTGGTTGCAATGTCACTACTTCAACCAACCCACATATCTAGTATAAACTCAACCCTTGCATTACCTTGCAAAGCTAATTAGGAAGCACAATAAATGATTTGAATGTTATTGCCAGATAGCATTCATTTTAGTTAAGTGAAACAATACACAAAATTCAAATACAATTCTTCTATAAATCACACCATAACACAAAATTTTCAAATCATAATGGAACTCTAAGTGGAAGAAATGATTCATCAACCAACCTCCAAACCAACAAAACAGGAGTTATTTTTCATAAAAAATAAATAAAATTTAAGAACTGCATAGCGAATGATGACCCCATTCATAAGAAACTAGAACCCTAGCTACTGTAAACTGAAGTAGAAAAATTACTATTGCAAGTTTAAAAAGAATAGAAAATTTAAGTAAGGATATATTTGCCTAAATTTAGTAATAACAAGCTTTATGGTAATCATATTTTCTTTAATATGAGTACAATATATGATTAATCAATCAAAATTTACATTGCATTCATTTTAAAGCAAATACAATGGCAACAAAACATATCATAAAGACATTTGAGTGGCATTTGCATACATGGCACAAAATTCTAATGCATGTACATATCTCACACCTAAACTTTCATATTTACACATATAGCACTCAAATATCTAATATCATATCAAAAGTAGCATTATTACCACTTTTTAAAAGTGAAATATATATTTTTTATGCATAGTTTTAAAACACCAATGTATGTAAATATGAAAGTTTAGGTTTGAGACATGTAAATACATAAGAATTGTGAGTTGATAAATTTCTCTTTCTTTAAAAAGAGTTTGTGTAAAGAAAAACGAAGAAACTATAGGAAGCATTTAAGATTATACCTGATTAAGCATCCATTTCAAGCCAACCGCGCCCGTGCATTCATTTTTAGAAGCACTACTGTACCAATCCAAATTATAAACTTTATCTAATGTCTCCATGATAGTAGACACATTTCTTCTCCTTTCTTTGACCAAAAATATCTCACCATTTGAGCTGATATTAATGTGACTATTTAGTAAAGTTTCAAACCATCCACTGCCAGACCTTTGCATTGATATAATTGCGAAGAATCGAACTGGGGTGTGTGCACACTCATTTCTGTCATTTGAATCAAGGAAATTAACACAAATGTATTTATTTCAAATAGGTTTTTGTGAATCCTAAAAAAATAGATTTGGCGAACATTGAGGGGTTAAAACTTGAAAGTTATTTTTTATAACTATTGTTAAGAGGACTACAAGTAGGATTTAGCAAATCTTGTCCATTGGGTTTATTAAATCTTACTTGGGTTCAATCCTGAAAATTGTTTGGCTATTGTTTCAAAATTTAAGGATTCAAGTGAGTGGGAAATCTTATTATTTTACTTCACTAATATCAACCTTAATTAGATTAATTAAATTTTAATTAAGCTAATAAAATAACTCAAGTAATGATAAATTAGTGATTTATTAAGCTAATTAAATAATAACTTATATGTTGATAAATTAGGTGAAAAAAGAAAAATAATATTAATCAAGATTAGAAATTAACAATATTAATCATTAAGATTAAATTAATAGCGCGCGCGCACACACAAATAAACATTTGGCATAATTTATGCTAAATTTCACTTAAATCATACAGAAAAAAACCGAATAGCACCTTAAACTAAAGGATTATGTGGTAGCGCCTTTCTAATAGGATTTGCAATGGACTTGTGTTTCTAACCAAATAGCTAAATGTAGGAATGTTGAATCTACCGACGGGTAAACTCAAGTTTATATTCGTTTCACCCATAAATCGGATTTACTAAATCCAGTAGTTCGACCAATTTGATAAATCCAGAGCAAGATTTACTAAATCCTATTCAAGTTAAATCATGTTTGCAGCCAAACATCCCCAAAGTTAAACATAAAAACAGCATCAGCAGCATAGTTACCTTGTATATGTTCTAGGCTTAGGGTAGTGAAGACGAGGAGTTTCGAAGGTAGCAATATTGTGATGATTATAAGCTTCTTCCGCGACATCGACCGTTACCACATTGGGACCTATTCTGAACCTCTGTTGATTCAAGCAGAACAAGCAGATATAAAAACTGCTGATCATCACCAATGTCAAAATAACAGTCCTCTGCAAAAATGGAAATCTCATCTGAGGCTTTGTTCCAAGTGAACCCTGCAAGTAGGTTTAAGACACAGTTAGTTATATTCACTCTTCTTTAATTTTCTCCGAAAATAAAAATGACTTTTTGGAGGGGTGAAGAGAGAACCCTAGGGATAAATTTAGCTTAGGTATGCCAAAAATGGAAGAGAAAAAAGCTGTTTGGGAAGAAACCACAATGTGAATAGAGCGGAAAGGGTAGAATAAGTCAAGAAATTCAACCAAATAAAGTTGAAGAGATTTAAATCCATGAGAGGGAAAGAGTGAATTGTATGTCCCCAAAATTCTGCCTATAATAAGATGAAAAACCGCCCCTAAAAATGACTTTTTTATGGTTTAATGGAAAGCTTAGGGTTTAATGTGACCGTGTATTGCCAAGTATGAAAAGAACAGCTGATTAAGAAGCCAATGTTTAGGAGATGAGATTCCACAATAGGAAAAATTATATAGCACAGGAGCATCATCAACTGAATAAAAAAAAGAAAATTTCAAATTTCTACAGAAAAAACACAGCCCTGTAAATGATCAGAACACCAAATTACAGCAAAAATAGAAGAATGAGATAATCACCTTGGAGCAATACTCCACCATTCTTTATTGTCAAAACTGCATCAGAAGATGGCGAAGCTCCTGAAATCGAATCCCCCCAACACCATATTTCTGTTTTGGGACTCAAACTGAAGAAGAATCTTTTCCTTCCTTGTACCTTGACGAAGCCATTATTCTTCAACTCCAGAGCTCAAAAGCCAGGAATGAGATCGGCCCTTACTCTCATAAAAAACTCATCTTTGATCTCCCTCTTCTCTCTACCGGCGCCATTTTTACAGAAACGCGGCTCCTTTAACGACCGTGACGAACTAAACCTTTGACTCAACGAATCAAGCAAGGAGTCGCCGATGAAAAGGAAATGCTATTAATTTTCCGCGATGGATGCAGTCTTCTTTATTGTACAGTTTATTAAAGCCTGATTTGATTCGGCTTTAACTGCTTTTGAATAATTTCTGCTAAAAGAATTCATTTAAAATTCGTAGAGGGGAGTTGTTTCGATCCAAAATATTGAAGATCAAGGAGTTGGTAGGGCCTGCTTAAAAAATTGTGTGCCGAGATCTGCTTGACTTCTGATTATCTACCGGCATGAGAGCGGCAGCATGACACTTCTTCTATACATGATTTTGACTCTGAGGATTTTAATTAAATAAACTAATTTTGATTAATAATTTCTCTATTGATTGGATTTGGCGTTTGTGGGCTCCGAAACTTTCAACCATTCCGGAATTTCTGTTTTCGTTTGTGTTTTTGCTGAGAGAATTTTAAGATAAGATTGTACACGAGACACTACACAGATCTTTCTACTCCTTCCGTGGGAAAATTATTATATACTTTGGCCATATTTAGGAATAGGTACGGTAAGCCAATCAAAACACTCGTACTCCTAGTGTATGTCAATGGGCCCCAATTTGCATCTTATTTCCTGATTGAATAAGCGCTCACTTTCGTTAGGACTTCTTTGATCAGGGGTTCCATATTTCTTATAAGCATAAGTCTTGTACTCAATTATCCCTCCTGATAATAATAGAAAACTTGCTATTTATTTAACGTTAAATAATCAGCTATACAGTACCAACAGATGTACATTTTAAATTGTAAATTTATCATTTTAAGTTTAAAGCGGATTGTGGGATAAATGATAACGAACCTGATCAAGATCTCATTATTCTATCATCCCATATCATCGTGGTCTCTGTCTACTCAGCCATAAAAGATAGTCAATCATACCTGACTAAAGGATTTTTTTTAGCAACCATGTGTTGCATTTTTTAAGAGACTCTTTGTTAGGTATGACTCATATACCAGATAATAGACGATGTTGTGGTGGAACGAAGCTAGCGAGCAGAGTGGAGCAAAACCATCTGTCCAATGGGGGGAGTTTCGTTATGTGGGTTGGGGGTGTTGAGGCAATGCACATGCGGTACAGTACAAGGATAATTTTGTAATTACATATTGTATGTCAATGCTATATATATGATATATTGTAATTCTAAATGAGAAATTGTAGCTCTTTTTTTGAATTGAAAAAAAAAATCGTCACTCTGCTTCCGAAGACGTAGACAAATTTGACGAACCTCATTAAATCTTTGTATTTTCTTCTAGATTTATGTCGATTATTGTTTTTCTTTGCCCTAAAATTCTCAACACTCTTATAAATCGGCGTGAATATTTGTCTAGAAAGAAAAATTTAAGTCAGTCTTAGCTAACATAAGGTTTTGTGTCAATCAAATACACACTTATTGTTAACAACTCCAATGACTAAAAGTCGTTGTGGTATGAGTTGTTGTCATTGTCGTAATATAATGATGTCATTCGGTAACAACCACCAAGTTAAAGTACTCTGGTTATATTTNTTTAACGACCGTGACGAACTAAACCTTTGGCTCAACGAATCAAGCAGGGAGTCGCCGATGAAAAGGAAATGCTATTAATTTTGCGCGATGGATGCAGTCTTCTTTATTGTACAGTTTATTAAAGCCTGATTTGATTCGGCTTTAACTACTTTTGAATAATTTCTGCTAAAAGAATTCATTTAAAATTCGTAGAGGGGAGTTGTTTCGATCCAAAATATTGAAGATCAAGGAGTTGGTAGGGCCTGCTTAAAAAATTGTGTGCCGAGATCTCCTTGACTTCTGATTATCTACCGGCATGAGAGCGGCAGCATGACACTTCTTCTATACATGATTTTGACTTCTGAGGATTTTAATTAAATAAACTAATTTTGATTAATAATTTCTATATTGATTGGATTTGGCGTTTGTGGGCTCCGAAACTTTCAACCATTCCGGAATCTCTGTTTTCGTTTGTGTTTTTGCTGAGAGAATTTTAAGCGTTAAAATTTTGGGAAG
>JXCR01142697.1:148236-179697 GCA_002079205.1 Phalaenopsis hybrid cultivar
TTTTTATTGATCATTTTGTATTCGTTCTCTTGCTTCTCGGTTTCCCTCAGCGCCATCGAAATTCCTTCGGGAATTCTGCTGAAAGGTACCTCAGACAGTCAGATGTTGTCAGCCCAGAATTCTGGGGTAGAAAAAGATCAGGTGTTTAAAGTGTTTCTGCCAATATAGTTCGGCGATGTGANCAAAAACTTATTTTTATTGATCATTTTGTATTCGTTCTCTTGCTTCTCGGTTTCCCTCAGCGCCATCGAACTTCCTTCGGGAATTCTGCTGAAAGGTACCTCAGATAGTCAGACGTTGCAGCCCAGAATTCTGGGGTAGAAAAAGATCAGGTGTTTAAAGTGTTTCTGCCAATATAGTTCGGCGAATGTGACTATTAAAGGAGTTTTACCTTTCAACGAAACCTAATCTTAGGTACGGGAAGTGCTTGTTTTTGGGTTTAATTAGGCTCAAATTTTACAAAAAGATTATTTAAAAGTAGATAATTTACGGACATACCACCTAAATCCTAATTCGTATGTATTTACATATCTAAAATCTAAACTTTACTTTTTACATTTATACCAACTAAATCTTTTTGTATCAAGTAAAAGTTACCTTTTTTACCTTTTAAAATGTTATTGTTAAACCTAAGGCTGTCTAGTTGACAGTACCTAAGTAATAGAGCACGGAACTGAGAGAAGAAGAATGTGGAAGCGAGAGAGAGGGAGAGAGAGATAAGAGGAGGAAGATTTGCTCCCCTTGGGGGCGAATCGGGGTATGTCCCGAGCTAGTGGACCCATTTTATTCCATCAACAATGAGCTTACAAGTGAGGGGAGCCGAAAGTCTCTTTATATGAAAGGGTCCTCCTATTTATAGAAGATAGAATAACCAAAAAATAAATTACAATATTATTCGTACTTTAAAATGAGGTAGTACAAAATATTTTTTTTCTTTTGTATTAATGTGTTATGTCGTGTTCCTAACCTTNAAATTATTTAAAAGTAGATAATTTACGGGCATACCACCTAAATCCTAATTCGTATGTATTTACATATCTAAAATCTAAACTTTACTTTTTTACATTTATACCAACTAAATCTTTTTGTATCAAGTAAAAGTTACCTTTTTTTACCTTTTAAAATGTTATTGTTAAACCTAAGGCTGTCTCTGTCTAGTTGACAGTACATAAGTAATAGAGCACGGAACTGAGAGAAGAAGAATGTAGAAGCGAGAGAGAGGGAGAGAGAGATAAGAGGAGGATGACTTGCTCCCCATGGGGGTGAATCGGGGCATGTCCCGAGCTCGTGGACCCATTTTATTCCATCAACATTGAGCTTACAAGTGAGGGGAGCCAAAAGTCTTTTTATATGAAAGGGTCCTCCTATTTATAGAAGATAGAATAGCCAAAAAATAAATTACAATATTACTCTTACTTTAAAATGAGGTAGTACAAAATATTTTTTTTCTTTTGTATTAATGTGTTATGTCGTGTTCCTAACCTTCGTATAAGTCCTCCGTCAAGGGGAAAATGTTTTTCGTCTGAGTTCTCGTTCTAAAGGAAAAATTCCTTTATGTGAGTCCATTATCGAGGGAAAAAAGTTCTTCGCCTGAGTCTTCCGTCGAGGAAGAAGACCTCTGCTAGAGAAAAAATAGAATGAGAGTAGCCAGTTCAATAGGAGCAAGCTGCAGATTGCCTTGAGATCCGTTTATATCATTTTTTAGCATATAATTAAATACACTAATTCTTGAATGGATAAGACGACATTTATGTAGAGATTTAAGCATAAGTGTTAGATACTTAAATACATAGAAATTTCTCCAAAAAAAATAAATTAAATAACAAAAATATATATACATACCATTCAATTTTTATGCATTTATATATATAGCACTTAAACCTCAATTTTTACGTGCAGACCAAATGAGTATTCACGTTTTAAAAGTTAAAAGGGTGTTATTTTTAAATTATGTGATATGAAAGTTTCACATACTATAAA
Source organism: Phalaenopsis hybrid cultivar (assembly GCA_002079205.1). Taxonomy (NCBI): domain Eukaryota; kingdom Viridiplantae; phylum Streptophyta; class Magnoliopsida; order Asparagales; family Orchidaceae; genus Phalaenopsis; species Phalaenopsis hybrid cultivar. The sequence continues at coordinate 150,217 of JXCR01142697.1, forward strand.
TGTAAACTGTAAAGTTTAGGTCTTAGATTTATAAATATATAGGAATTAGGTAGATTTATAAATATATANTAATTATGTGATGATGAGAGTTTCATATACTATAAATGTAAACTGTAAAGTTTACGTCTTAGATTTATAAATATATAGGAATTAGGTAGATTTATAAATATATAGGAATTAGGGGGCATGCATGCAAATGCCCGAGTCATAAAACAGGTCCCTTTCCATACCATGCGTGTATAAATCAAAGGTTTACATAAATATCCCTAAGTTTTGTGGGTGAAAAACAATTTTAAAGCATATGAATTCTATAAATAGACAAGTTTGACCGAAAAAATTACAATTGGGACCTTCTGCAGTCTGTATAGCGATATTGTGAAAAGGAAAGGATGGGAAAAAAGATACATTTGTCATGCTAATCCTGTATGAATTTTCCCGGTCATAATTAATTTATTCTAGAATCTAAGCTAAAGTGCAATTTTTAATAATAATTATATTATTATTGAAATAATACACATTGTATTTGTAGTTATAAAACCTTAGCGTTATCTATGATTGAATAATATCGTGTTATGGCTCTATGAAAATTTGTTTATCCTTCAGTTGTTGCACTGTTAGCTGAATTATAATGATCAAGCAACAACAGTTTGAATATCATAAATTCGCTACGATAGTTGTATTATCGTGGTAGAAACACAAGAATCAACAAAACAGGTAAGAACAAACACACGGATTTAACGAGGTTCAACAATATGCTTAATTCCCGGGAGCAATGAGCAACGCGACTTTTTTGATTTCTTCAAAACAATACATCCCTTAAATTTATAAATACAACATATACACATATAACCTTATTATACAATATGTAATTATAAAATTACTTGTACCATACCGCGGGGTTGTTGCCCCAGCACCTCCAACCTAGTTAATAAAACTCTCCCAATTGGATAGGTGCTTCCGCTATGCTACGCTTGTGAGCTCCACTCCATCGGCTCGCTCACTTCGTTCTACTGGCCCGCTCCTCTCCAGCATCTGTCTCTTATCTGATATATGAGCCATACCTAATAGTTATGTTTCTCTTGCTTCTCCTCTCCCTCTCTCCATATGATCAACATCAAGATTCATGCCTATTAAGTAGATTTTATGATGACATATCAAGTGTTATTATTATTATTTAATTAAACACTATCTTCACATACTATGTTAGGGAAAGCACATGCACCACCAACATGAAATTGAAATACATGTAAAGCACATAAGAATATAGAAATATATGCAAAGCATGTAACAACATAGAAATAACCTTGAGGGAAATCTATAAATATATAAATTAAAATTTAGGGGTGGTATGCATAAATACGTAAGAATAGAGTGAAATATATGTAAATCTTCCAAAAGGCTACAACGTGACTTTATTATTTCCCGCCAGTGCGAACAGAGAGGAAATGGGGGGGAGAGAGAGAGAGATGGAGAAGGGTTTGGTCTCGATCGATCGATGGGGAGACGGGAGCCAAGCCTACTTCCTCACTCACCTCCACACCGACCATACCAATGGCCTCTCCTCCAAGTGGTCCAGAGGAACCCTCTTCTGCTCTGCAACCTCCGCCGAGCTTCTCTCTACCAAGTTTCCGGACTTCGATCTTTCGCTGATTAGGGTTCTCGAGGTTGGTGTCACCCAACTCGTGCTTCTCCGCTCACCGTCATCAGGATCGGAGGTCCGCCTCCTTGTAACTCCTATTGATGCGCACCATTGCCCTGGTACTTTCTTTCTGCAGCATNTGAGGTCGGTGTCACTCAACTCGTGCTTCTCCGCTCACCGTCATCCGGATCGGAGGTCCGCCTCCTTGTAACTCCTATTGATGCGCACCATTGCCCTGGTACTTTCTTTCTGCAGCATTCTTCTTGGATTAGGATTTAATGTTCTGTTTGGCTTGAGGAGTTGAATAGATGAAATGAAATAAATGGGAATGGTAATAATATAGGACTTGGATTGAATTATGTTTAAATCCCTCACTCAGATTGGCGAGCTTTTTTATAAATTTCTCAGCAATGGACCGGGGAAAGCCATTTATTCTTTTGGAAAATTTAACAGTGCACCATTATAGTTGTGATAACCGCCGTATACTATTAATTCCTNGAGATGAAATGAAATAAATGGGAATGGTAATAATATAGGACTTGGATTGAATTATGTTTAATATTCCTCACTCAGATTGGCGAGCTTTTTTATAAATTTCTCAGCAATGGACCGGGGAAAACCATTTATTCTTTTGGAAAATTTAACAGTGCACCATTATAGTTGTGATAACCGCCGTATACTATTAATTCCTAACTTTGTATCACCCCAGCTAGTTGGTGTTAACAAAGTTTGCATAATCAGCCTAATTATTGAGGTACATGAAACAATGGAAACGAAACAGGAGCAGAGGGAAAAATCTTCCTCTAATTTATTATCATACACTTAAAATTTAAAATTACATTATATTGTATCCTCCTATTTATAGATAGAGAGAAGAGGCACCGGTGATTCAACAGGCTAACAAGGGTTAATGTATTAATACTCCCTGTCAAGATGATTGTAAATGTTTTGACAAATATCTCGCGCGTCAGTGAAGATAGGTTGGCAAGTGGAAGGCACTTGGTAAAGATATCGACGAGCTATTGTTTAGTCTAGATAGAGATTAGGTTGAAGTGTCTAGTCCCAGCTTTGTTGCGAACGAAATGGCGATCTATCTCTCTGTTTTGTTGAAAACTAGGATTGATGAATATACTTGATTGTCATAGAAAATGAGATATGAAGTGGAGGTTTGAATCCCAAAGTTTTGCAACAATTTTCACAATCGTGTTATCNACAGAGGGAAAAATCTTCCTCTAATTTATTATCATACACTTAAAATTTAAAATGACATTATATTGTATCCTCCTATTTATAGATAGAGAGAAGAGGTACCGGTGATTCAACAGGCTAACAAGGGTTAATGTATTAATACTCCCTGTCAAGATGATTGTAAATGTTTTGACAAATATCTCGCGCGTCAGTGAAGATAGGTTGGCAAGTGGAAGGCACTTGGTAAAGATATCCACGAGCTGTTGTTTAGTCTAGATAGAGATTAGGTTGAAGTGTCTAGTCTCAGCTTTGTTGCGAACGAAGTGGCGATCAATCTCTCTGTTTTGTTGAAAACTAGGATTGATGAATATACATGATTGTCATAGAAAATGAGATATGAAGTGGACGTTTGAATCCCAAAGTTTTGCAACAATTTTCACAATCATGTTATCTCGATAACTGTTCTTTGTATTCAACCTTGGAAGATGCAGAACACATGACGATCGATCATCATGTATCTTGGCACGATCCCCATTTTGCATTGGGGAAAGCCTTCAATTGATGAGAGGAGTTGGCCGAGAAAAAGAAGCCTGTTTAAAATGTAGGTTTGAGATATCGAAGAGTCAATGGATAGACATTAAGTATGGAGTGCAGATTTGAGTCACGAATTAAGTTAGTATGTGCACGGTAAAAGTAATGTAAGGTCTAGATAAAATCAGGTAAATAAGACGGCCTATCAATCATCAAAATGCGATGGTTATCTACTAGAAATTTCCCATCTTCAACTCTGAGATGAGTGGTTGGATCCATGGTTCCATTGGTTGGTTTGCTTTCGAGATATCTTGTATCTTTTAAAGTTTGAGGGTGCAATGATGCTAGCTGAGTACCATACATGTACTTGATCAGACTAATTCGAGACCTAAGAAATCTTTTAAGGTTACCCAGACCTCTGAGCTTGAATTGGTTATGTAAAAAACTTCGAGTGAATTAATAGAATGTGTTGTAGGACCTGTAATAATTGTATTATTCCATAAATTAAATGGATATTGAAGTTAAAGTAATTTTTTTTGGTAAATAAAGAACAGTATAAGCTTGTTTATGTAAAATTGTAGTGAAATAATGCCTTTGATAGTTTGGAGTCCTTTATTTGGGGAAGCTTGCTTGAAGCCATATATTGATTTACAAATTTTACATACAAGCTTGTGATTCTTATTAACCATCTCCCCCTTTAACTTATAAACCGGTCGCAAATTTGTATTAGAACTCTTCAAGCAAATCACCATGTTAGAAATTGTTGTTAATGTCTACTTGGTTAAGTCTCCAATTATTGCTTGTTGCTATAGTAAGAAGCATTTTGACAATGATTGTGTGTTATATTTGTTAATGAAGCTGTTGGCGTTGTATTTGATTCTATATGTCCATTCACAATCGGTGGCCATTGGACAATGAACCAAGTTGAATTAAACCGCGGCTTGGTTTTAGAATTGAGGCTTAGAGCAAATTTTTTGTATATATAAGATATAGAATCGTGTGAAGCATAGTGCGAAATGGGTATTTAATATGGATAGGGTTGTAATCATTCAAATTCGAGCAGTGTATGTCGTGAATTGGTCTTGGCTTGGCCATATTATAGTTTATTCATATTTGACTCTCAAGCCAAGCTTTCACATACATATTCATACTTGGCTTGTTTAAAGTTTTTAATAATTGTATTTGGTTCACACTTGGCTTTTTCACATTAATTTAATAATTATTTTAATGAGTCAATAGAGGTTTAAAGTTGAACAAGTACCTAACTTTTCATATAAAATTATTAACAAATGATTGTATGAATCTAAACAAACAAGCAATTGAATAAATTTTTAAGTAGTATGTAACTACTGTGCACTAATTAAATAAGATAATATATAAATTATAAGTGTGTTTTTTAGCAATTAAATAACATAAATAAATACAAATAAATTGGTTCATTAAAATAAAAAAAGAAGGAATTGTATTAATTTTATATGAATATTTACCAATGAAAATAACTTATTTAAAGAACAAAAAAACTAAAAAAATATGAATATTATCTCGATAAGAAGCATTCCATTTGAAACAAACAAGTCAAAACTTTGAAAGGGAAAAGAATGATTGAGATTGCTGGGTGTTGAGAAACCCGTGATTCTTATATTGATTTTGAAGGAAAGGAGTCAGCCTCTTTAGTTTGAATATTTGTCTTATCTTAAATTACATGTTATAAAGAGATTTTGGGTGTGTTTATTTCGGTTGTAGTTGTACGAAATATCAGTTAAAAAGTTGCTTTGAAAAATTTGATGTTTGAAAGATGTTTTTTAGAAACAGTTATTCTGTTTGAAAAATTCAGTTTTAAAAATGCAGTCTGTGAATAAATTTTCAAAATACCTCTCTGCTTCTATTTCACTTTGTGATGTTAGAAATTTAAGTGGTATGCTTGTAAATATGTATGTTTGGGTGTTAGATATGTAAATTCAGAGAATAAAATCAAAATGTTTAGATTTTTCAATTAGATTTTTTTAAAAGTTTTCTTCACCCATTTTAATTTTATATTTTAGATTTGTTCTACTAAAAATATTAAATATTAATTCATCATTAAAACTTTGGCTATTTGTACGCATGTGCATATTTTCAAGCTAAAAAAATGAGAATTGAGTGATAGGCATAATAATTTCTAAAAGCTCTTCTTAAACTTTAATTATTTATCAGTCCACTTTGAAAAGCTGACTGAGGTTAATAATTTCATTCCACTATCAGCTTTTTTTTCTAAGCAGCGACACGTACACATTTTTTTTTCCAATCAATCGGCGAAAGCAGGAGGTGGAGGCCGGTCCGATGCGAGATGGATTTCGGCCCTGGTTTTAAAATGCAGGATGTGGCACTCGTTAACCAAACATCACNACTTCCCTTGATCATATAGCGTTTGATGGACATTTGAGTGCCTTAACGGTGTCAGAATTGAGCAATCTTGGGCTCGTTGGATTCGACTTTTCGAGATGCTCGATTCAACTATAAACTCGCTAGAATCGGCATCCGTTTGACCTTTCAAATGCCTCCGGAAATCATGCAGTAGTGATTTAATCACTTGATCCGAGCCTGATTTGACTCGGATTGGACTAACTTTTATATCCTTAGGTCCGTTTCATCGAGCCGATCAGTTTGACTATAATTTTGCTGAAATCGGAGTTCCGGATGACTCGTAATCGAAGTTTGAATGTTCGTGCTCAAAATATTGCATCGAGATTCGTGCTGGATTATGATNGTCTAAAGGCTTTCGTTTGAGTAGATCTAAAACTAAATACATGAAATGTAATTTTAGTAGTAGTAGCTCTAGTGGCCAAGTTGTAACTATGGGTAATCAAATCATTAAAAGGTGTCAACATTTTAGATATCTCAGGTCTATTGTTCAAAGTAATGATGATATAGATGAGGATGCTATTAGTAGAATACAAGTTGGTTGGTTGAAGTGAAGGATTACATTGGGCATATTGTGTGATAGAAAAGTACTGCTTAGACTGAAAAAAAATTTTTATACAATGATGGTAAGACATGCAATGGTCTATGGCACAGAATATTGGCCTCTAAAAGAGAAGCATAAAATGAAGTTTAGTGTTGCTGAGATGGGAACACTTAGGTGGATGAGTGGATTGACACTTAGAGACAAAATGTGAAATCAATATATTCGTGAGAGGGTTGGTGTAGCTCTAGTGGCGGACAAGATTAGAGAGAGTCATATTTGATGGTTTGGTCACGTTAAACGTCAACCATATGATGATCTTATTAGGAGAGTAGATGTTTTTTATTCGACTTATGTTAAAAAAACAGAGGTAAACCAAAAAAGACTTGGGCATATTGTATAAAAATGATCTTAATCTATTAGAATTAAATGAAAATATGACACTCAATAAGAAAATGAAGAAAAATAATTCATATAGCCGACCCCACTTAGTGGGATAAAGTCTCGTTGTTTTTGTAATGTTATATTACATGAGGGCATTGCTTGGTCAATAGCAATTGTCTGCCTAGTTTGTTTTACAACTAGTGAAGTTTTTGGCAGAGTTTTTCTTTATAGTTTTGTTTGTCAACCGATGGCCAATAGGCATACATTTGCCATATGGTCAATAGGTGATCAAAACAAGGTCCAATAATAAAATATATTTTAGGGGAATTCTCATACATACCACCCAATTCTTATGTATTTACATATTTTAAACCCAAACGTTAATGTTTACATTCATAGTACTCAAATCTTTAGTATCACATCAAAAATATCATTATTACCTACTTTTAAAAACTATATACATCTTTCATGCATAGATTTACCACACTTGTAAACCTAAATTGGAAAGTTAACATTTTAGATATGTAAACATGAAAGAAGTGTAATGTATGTATGTAAATTTCCCTAATTTTTTTTATGTTGTTAATCTGGTTTCAGGTAATTGATATTATCAATTCAAATCCAGATCATGAAGTAATTATTGGAATTGATACACTTGGAAAAGAAGACCTATTGCTTCATATTTCACAAGCTCTTGGCATGAAGGTTCATTCAGTTCCATTTTCAGTTATATATTTGAACATTCACATCCACTTGATTACTATGTATTTGCATATTTAACACCTAAACTTCAATTTTTATATGCCACCTTTCCTATGCATGAAAATATGTATATCACTTTTTGAAAGTTGAAATAGTGGTTATTCTTTTTTTTTATTTGATATGAAAGATTTGGGTGGTGTAAATGTAAAAAGTAAAGTTAGTTGTTAGATATGTAAATACATAGGAAGTATGNATTCTTTCTGCACCATTCTTCTTGGATTAGGATTTAATGTTCTCTTTGGGTTGAGGAGGTGAAGAGATGAAATGAAAAGAAATGGGAATGGTAATAATATAGGATTTGGGTTGAATTATGTTTTTGGTAATATCTATCACTCGGATTGGCATCTTTTTTATTGTTTTTTATAAATTTCTCAACAATGGACCGGGGAATGCTATTCATTTTTTTGGAAAATTTAACAGTGCACCATTATATCTATGATGACCACCATATACTTTTAATTTCTAACTTTGTATCATCCCAGCTAGTTGATGCTAAGAAAGTCTGCATAATCAGCCTAATTATTGAGGAACATGAAACAATGGAAACGAAACAGGAACAGAGGGAAAGAACTTCCTCTATTTTATTATTATACAATTAAAGCTAAAAATTACATTATACTGTATCATCCTATTTATAGGTAGGGAGAAAAGGCACCGGTGATTCAACAGGATAACAAGGGTCAATGTATTAATACTCTTCTTATGTTGGATTGTAAATGTTTTGACAAATATCTCGTGCATGAGTGAAGATAGATTGGCAAGTGGAAGGGACTTGGTAAAGATATCGACTAGTTGGTGTTTAGTCTAGATAGAGATTAGTTTGAAGTATTTAGTCTCTGCTTTGTTGCGAACTAAGTGGGATCAATCTCTCTGTTTTGTTGAAAACTAGGATTGATGAATATACTTGATTTTCATAGAAAATGAGATATGAAGTGGAGGTTTGAATCCCAAAGTTTTGCAACAATTTTCACAATCGTGTTATCTCGCTAATTGTTCTTTGTATTCAAACTTGGAAGATACAGAACATGATGATCGATCAACATGTATCTTGGCAAGATCCCCAATTTGCATTGGAGAAAGCCTTCAATTGATGAGAGGCGTTGGCCGAGAAAAGAAGTCTGTTTAAATGTAGGTTTGAGATATCGAAGAGTAAATGGATAGACATTAAGTGTGGAGTCCAAATTTGAGTCACGAATTGAGTTAGTATGTGCACGGTAAAAGTAATGTAAGGTCTAGATAAAATCAGGTAAATAAGGCGGCCTATCATTCGTCAAAATGCGATGGTCTTTAGTACAATCTTCCCATCTTCAACTTTGAGATGAGTGGTTGGATCCATGGTTCTATTGGTTGGTTTGCTTTCGAGATATTTTGTATCTTTTAATGTTTGAGGGTGTAATGATGCTAACTGAGTATACATGTACTTGATCAGACAAATTCGAAACCTAAGAAATCTCTAAAGGTTATCCAGATCTCCGAGCTTGAATTGGTTATGTAGAAAATCTTGAGTGAATTAATAGAATGTGTTAAAAGACCTGTAATAATTGTATTATTCACATAAATTAAAAGGATAATGAAGTTAAAGTAATTTTCTTTGGTAAATAAAGAATAATATAAGCTTGATTATGTAAAATTGTAGTGAAATAATGCATGTGATAGTTTGGAGCCCTTTATTTGGGGAAGCTTGCCTGAAGCCATATGTTGATTTATAAAATTTGCATACAAGCTTGTGATTCTTATTAACCATCTCCCCCTTAACTTAAAAACCGGTGGCAAATTCGTATTAAACCTCTTCAAGCAAATCACCATGTTAGAAATTGTTGTTAATGCTACTTGGTTAAGTATCCAATTATTTCTTCTTGCTAAAGCAAGAAGCATTTTGACAATACTTGTGTGTTATATTTGTTAATGAAGCTGTTGGGGTTGTATTTGATTCTATATGTCCCTTCACAATAGGTGGCCATTGCACAATGAACCAAGTTTAATTAAACCGCGGCTTGGTGCTAGAATTGAGGCCGAGAGCAAAATTTTGTATGTATAAGATATAGAATCATATGAAACATAGAGTGAAATGGGTATTTAATATTGATAGGGTTGTAATCATACAAATTCGAGCTGTGTATGTCGTGGATTGGGCTTGGCTTGGTCATATTATAATTTGTTAATTTTTTACTCTCAAGCCAAGCTTTCACATACATATTCATATTTGGCTTGTTTAAAGATTTTAATAATTGAATTTGGTTCACACTTGGCTTTTTCTCATTAATTTAATGATTATTTTAATGACTTAATAAATAAGTTAAAAAGTTGAACGAACACCTAACTTTTCATAAACAATTATTATCAAATGATTGTATGATTCTAAACAAACAAGCAATTGAGTAAATTTTTAATTAGTATGTAACTACTATACAATAATTAAATAAGATAATATATAAATTATAAGTATGCTTTTCACAATTAAATATCATAAATAAATATGAATAAATTGGTTCATTAAAATAAAAAAAATAAGAAGGAACTGTATTAATTTACCAGTGAAAATAAATTGTTAAAAAAAACATGAATAATTATCTAGATAAGAAGCATTTTATTTGAAACAAACAAGTCCAAACTATGAAAGGGAAAAGAATGACTGAGATTGCTAGGTGTTGAGAAAACCGTGATTCTTTTATTGATTATGAAGAAAGGAGTCAGCCTCTTTGGTTTGAATATTTGTCTTATACTAAGTTACATCTTATTAAGAGATGTTTGGTGTCTTTGTGTCTTTTTTTTCGACTGCAATTATATGAAATATTAATTCAAAAGTTGTTGTGAAAAATGTGTTGTTTGAAAGTTGTTTTTCAGAAGCAGTTGGTCTGGTTAAAAAATTCAATTTTAAAAACACTGTCTGTGAACAAATATTTGAAATACCTCTCTGCTTCTATTTCACTTTGTGATGTTAGAAATTTAAGTGGCATGCATATAATCATGCATGTTTGGGTGTTAGATATGTACATTCATAGAATAAAATCAAAATATTTAGAATAAAGTTAAAAGTATTTTTCAATTAGATTATTTTTTTTTCATCCATTTTAATTTTATATTTTAAATTTGTTCTAATGAAAGATATTAAGTATTAATTTATCATTAAATATTTGGCTATTTGTACACATGGCCACATTTTCAAATGAAAAAAAAAAAAGAGAATTGAGTGATTTACATATTAATTTCTAAAAGCTGACTTCCTAAACTCATAATTATTTATCATTTCACCTTGAAAAGCTGACTATGTGGATAATAATTTCGCTATCAGCTTTTTTTGTTTTGTAAGCGACGATACCCACATTTTTTTTCTAATCGGATGCGGTTATGAACGGAGAAAGCAGGAGGGGGAGGCCGGTCCAATGCGAGAAGGATTTCGGCTCTGGTTTTAAAACGCGGGATGTGGGACGCGCTAACCAAACATCATGGGAGGGGAAAACTCCGGTCTAAAAGCTGTCCCAAACGCAGTCTTCAGCTCATAGCTCATCGAGAAATGAATTTATCAAAGTGCGTCTCTGAGTAAAGCCAGAGAGTGGGAATAATAGAAACCTCATCTATGTCGTATTTTGTTGAGTTATTTTATTGACGTGACACATGTTTTCTGCTTAAGGATTAAGAATCCATATTAGCAACCTCAATTTGTTGACGAATGCTCGCTGTATTTGTTGGATATTTTTTTTTTTATTTCTTTTCAATTGTAATAGATCAACCAACCCCATGATTTTTCCTTTATGCAGATTTCTACATAAAAATTCAATGTTGATCAGTATAACTTTATATCCATCCATTTGTGTACATACGGGATTTTCATGCAAGTTAAGACAAAAAACTGTCAATATCCATTATTTTCAATTTCATAGCATGCAACAAGCATTAATATGATTTTTTTTTTAACTAAAAAAGAATAGCCTTAATGTTTCAAGTAAGCAAACCTATGTTTGCTTATCTTCAATTTGGGAAATATGTTATTTTGTTCAAATTTCTCACAAAAGAGAACACAATGTAGAGGATTTATTATCTTTACATATAAATACTTAATTCATAAAAACTTTAACACCAAAACTTGATTTTAACATTAATACCACTCAAGTCTTTCATATGACAAGAAAAATATCTTTATTTTAACTTTTAACAAGAGAAAAATATATTTTCCTATGACGGTAAGGTGTCTATATATATGTGTGTGTGTGTGTGTATATAGTTAAATAAGTTTTGGTGTTCAATGGGTAAATGCTTTAAGAATTGAGTGGTATGTGTGTAAATCTTCCTTTTTATTTTTTGATTTTTAATATTTGTATTTGCAGCATATTACTTGTTAATTCTTATTCACCTCTCTAATTCATGAGGTTGGGCAGGTGCTGTAATGTACTTGTTTCGAGGTGAATTTGGATGTGTGCTGCACACCGGAGATTTTCGGTGGGAGATTATGAATGAAAGGGCAGTGATGGCTAAGAAAACGCTTATGGATGCTCTCGAAGGGAGTAAAATTGATATTCTCTATTTGGATAACACTTACTGCCATCCTTCATTTTCATTTCCCACAAGGGAGGTAGCTTCCCAACAGGTTCGCTTCTTGAATCTTGATACAGGTGTTGTATTACATTACTCGCTTCTCCACTTAATCTTAATGTTATGGCTTTGCTGCATTGGGGTGTCAAAAAAAGACCCAATACATCTACTCTATCCGAATTCTACTAAGAAAAATTGAATTTGGGTTGACCCGAATAATTTCGAGTTGGGATTGGGTTCGGGAAAGGAAAACTAACTCATTTAATATTTTTGGGTTGGGTGTATGTTGACCCGCCAACCTGAAAATGACCCAAAAATAATGCACTAGTTTGAAATTGACCTTCCAACTCAAAAAATGACCAAAAATTAACTCAAATAGTTATGCGTTATGTTGAACATGTTATAAGGGCCAGGTTAGGGTTAGCGGGTTGAAGACGGTTTTGATTTCAAGTTTGATTTTCTAACCCGTTTAATTTCAGGCCGGGTTTAGGTTAGACATTTTTGGGTTGGGTTAATTTTGGGTCAAACTTTGATGTTTTTGATTCACTGGTTATTCATCATCACAATTGATTGAATTTGAATGCAATGATTCATTCCACAAATGAAAAGAGATTTTCATTTATGGTCTTTTGGATTTGCTATAAATTTGTAATTAGTCTTATTACAATAGGGCTTAAAGGATTTATGTCATGATTTTCGATAAATTTTATGCTCGTTGTCGACTACCTAACACAATCCTCCACTTTTTGCGTCCGGGGCTTAGGAACCGACAATGGCAATGTTACTGGACATGTACAGGAGGATGTACCTAGGTGTATGTTTTTCGCTGATGATATCCTTCTTCCATTTTTGGCTTTATTGCTGTCGTTTTTCACAACATGTAAATGTTTTAGATTCAACTTATGTTAAGAAAGGCAGAGGTAGACCTGAAAAGCCTTAGACATATTGTATAAAAATAATCTTAATCTATTAGAATTAAATGAAAATATGACGCTCAATAAGAAAATAGAGAAAAATGATTCATATAGCCGACCCCACTTAGTGTGACAAAGTCTTGCTGTTTTTGTAATGCTATTACATTAGGGTATTTCTTGGTCATTAGCAATTGTCTGCCTAGTTTGTTTGTCAGCTGGTCTCTAATTATATATACCGATGGCCAATAGGCATATAGGCGATCAAAAACAATGCCCAATAACATAAAACATTTTAGGGGAATTCACATACATACCATCCAATTCTTATGTATTTACATATTTAAAACCCAAACGTTAATATTTACATTCATAGTCCTCAAATTTTTAGTATCACATCAAAAATATCATTATTACCTACTTTTAAAAATTAAATACATCTTTCATGCATAGATTTACCACACTTATAAACCTAAATTGGAAAGTTATCATTTTAGATATGTAAATATGAAAGAATTGTAATGTATGTATGTAAATTTCCCTAATTTTTTTTATGTTGTTAATCTGGTTTCAGGTAATTGATATTATCAATTCAAATCCAGATCATGAAGTAATTATTGGAATTGATACACTTGGAAAAGAAGACCTATTGCTTCATATTTCACAAGCTCTTGGCATGAAGGTTCATTCAGTTCCATTTTCAGTTATATATTTGAACATTCACATACATGCCACTTAATTCCTATGTATTTGCATATTTAACACCTAAACTTCAATTTTATATGCCACCTTTCCTATGCATGAAAAATATGTATATCACTTTTTTAAAGTTGAAATAGTGGTTATTCTTTTTTTTATTTGACATGAAAGATTTGGGTGGTGTAAATGTAAAAAGTAAAGTTAGTTGTTAGATATGTAAATACATAGGAAGTATGTAAGTTTGGGGCATTTACACTGACAATAACAGAACGTACCCATCAATTGAGTGGACTTACAAACAATTTTGGTGCCTTCACATGCATACCACCCAATCCATTGCATTTACATATCTAACACCTAAACTTTTCTATTTGCATGTATACCATCTAAATCTTCATATCAAATCAAAAACACCACTTTCTTAACTTTTAAAAAGCGGCATACACTTTTTCCATGGATAAGAAAGGGGGTGTATATGTAAAAGTTGAAGTTTTGGTGTTAGATATACAAATACGGAATTGAATCTTATGTATGTAAATAATATCCTTGAATTAACTTTTCCATCACCAAACTAAACTCCCATCTTACAATTTTACCCTCACAATTCATCCAATTAGCTCCCCAACTTATCAATCTCTCTCTCTCTCTCTCTCTGTCTCTAGATTTGGGTATGGCCAGAGCGCTTGAAGACCATGCACCTTCTTAAACTCAACAGNCAACTTATCAATCTCTCTCTCTCTCTCTGTCTCTAGGTTTGGGTATGGCCAGAGCGCTTGAAGACCATGCACCTTCTTAAACTCAACAGCAATTTCACCACAAATACCAGCCTTACAAGAGTAAGAGCCGTTCCTCGCTACAGCCTCACCCATGAAACCCTCTCATCCCTCAACACCTTCCATCCCACCATCGGAATCTTACCTTCAGGACTACCATGGCGCTCTAAATTCCTCGAAAAAACTCCTGCAGCGGTGGCTGCGGCTACGAATCTAAATGATAAGACACCTCTCACAAAACTACATCAATATGCCTTTTCTGTTCAATATTCTGATCACTCCTGCTTCAGTGAAATACAAGAGTTTATCAGAACTTTTCGCCCCTCGAAAGCTGCTGGATTGGTTTCTTCTTCCTCTTACTGCATCAATCCTCGATACTATTTTAGTCATCTTTATGAAAATCATCATATTAGAGATGTTTCATGCAAGGATTTTAGGAGTAAATTAGATAGAAAATTTGAATATGAGCAAAGAGATAATTTCGTTTGTAAGAGAGAGAAATTAAGTAGTCTGGGAGGAAGAGTGGGTGCTATCAGGAAAGGAAAGCTTGGTGCTAAAATAGCTGAGGNAATACTATTTTAGTCATCTTTATGAAAATCATCATATTAGAAATGTTTCATGCAAGGATTTTAGGAGTAAATTAGATAGAAAATTTGAATATGACCAAAGAGATAATTTCGTTTGTAAGAGAAAGAAATTAAGTAGTCTGGGAGGAAGAGTGGGTGCTATCAGGAAAGGAAAGCTTGGTGCTAAAATAGCTGAGGGCGAGGAATCTGAACATCTGATTCTTTGATTTGCGTCGTAACATCTTAATCGACATTCGAATTTATGGTATTCAGTATCTTCTAGAATATTTTTTTTTAATTTTATGAGTGTTTAATTTGTAAATATCAATGTTTCGAGTGATTTCTATGTAATCATTCTTTTTTTTTTCTTTATTATTAGGAGCATTTTACATGCATATTACTAAATTCCTATGTAGGTACTAACACATAAATTCTATTTTTACATTTATACCACCCAAATTTTTATATCATGTCATAAATATCACTCTTTTAACTTGGAAAAGCGAAATTCATCTTTTCATGTATAGGAAAAATGTTATATATATGTAAAAATTAAAATTTAAGTGTTAGATATGTAAATGCATGGGAATCTTCCTATGGACATTTACATACATTACAGAAAATTCTTGTCTATTTACATATCTCACACCTAAAGTTTTATATTTACCCAAATAACACCCAAATATTAATATCACATAAAAAATAGCATAATCATCACTTTTAAAATGTAAAAAATACACATTTTCTTGCAATGGTAAGCACAAGACTATCACGTATGTAAATATGAAAGTTTGGGTGTAAGATATGTAAATAAATAAGAATTGTGTTAGGTATATAAATTTCCTAAATATGTTTTTGATTTTAAAATGTAATAATAGTATTATTTTTTCATATAAATATTTANGGACATTCGAATTTATGGTATTCAGTATCTTTTAGAATATTTGATTTTTTTTTTTTAATTTTATGAGTGGTTAATTTGTAAATATCAATGTTTCGAGTGATTTCTATGTAATCATTTTTTTCTCTTTATTATTAGGAGCATTTTACATGCATATTACTCAATTCCTATGTAGGTATTAACACATAAATTCTATTTTTTACATTTATACCACCCAAATTTTTATATCATGTCATAAATATCACTCTTTTAACTTGGAAAAGCGAAATTCATCTTTTCATGTATAGGAAAAATGTTATATATATGTAAAAATTAAAATTTAAGTGTTAGATATGTAAATGCATGGGAATTGAGTGGTATGTATGTAAATCTTCCTGTGGGCATTTACATGCATTACAGAAAATTCTTATCTATTTACATATTTCACACCTAAAGTTTTATATTTACCCAAATAACACTCAAATATTAATATCACATAAAAGATAGCACAATCATCTCTTTTAAAAAGTAAAACACACATTTTCTTGCAATGTTAAGCACAAGACTATCATGTATGTAAATATGAAAGTTTGGGTGTAAGATATGTAAATAAATAAGAATTGTGTTAGGTATTTAAATTTCCTAAATATGCTTTTGATTTTAAAATGTAATAATAGTATTATTTTTTCATATAAATATTTATTTATTTACATATCTCATGCCTAAATTTTCATATTTACATACATGACAATTTGATATTTTAAAAATATGCATGAAAAAATATAGAGGCATTAAATATAGAGGGAACATTAATTGGTGGTATTGAGGTGATATTCACTCTAATATCTTCCAAAATACAAATAATTGCATTTATCTTCTCTGAACGTAATATTTTTTTTCATAAATATGAAAGTTTGGGCGTCAGATATGTAAATACATAAGAATTATGTGCTAGGTAGGTAAAATTTCTAAACATGTTTTTTATTTTTGAAAATAATGATAATGGTATTATTTTTTTGATTTGATATTAGGGATTTGAGTACCCACCATCTTCGATTTCCTNGTGTGGTATTCTTATATGAGGATTGGTGGCATTGAGGTGATATTCACTCTAATATCTTCCAAAATACAAATAATTGCATTTATCTTCTCTGAACTTAATATTTTTTTCGTAAATATGAAAGTTTGGGCGACAGATATGTAAATACATAAGAATTATGTGCTAGGTAGGTAAAATTTCTAAATATGTATTTTATTTTAAAAATAAGTGATAATAATATTATTTTATGTTTTGATATTAAGGATTTGAGTACCGATCATCTTCTTTCCTCCGCCTCCTCCTCAGTGGAAGAATCAGAATCGGGCGGCGGAGAAATCCCCGACGGCACCACCTGATTCTCACCTTCGTCTTCCTCGAAGGCTTCGCACTGCTCGCAAACTGTGAAGGAATAGGAAAGCCGAGCGCCCGTTGATCTCCATGGAGTCGGAGCTTGGCAGCTCCAGCATAGAAGGTTGCGCGAGTGCAGCGCGACCAAGAAATTGGCTTCGTGAACCCTAGCGTCGCATTCCCAGCACAAGATCGCCTGATCCGATTCGCAGCGAAGAGCTGCTGGGAGCATACAGAGCTCGCATTCTTTCATGGCCTTCTATTAGGGCGAACACGATACTGTCCGTCGGGAAGATGGGGAAGAAGAGGGAGAAGCTCGCGGCTATTTATATTAGAGGTATTTCCCTACATATCTCCCAATTTTTCAGTATTTACAAATCTTTCACCTATANGAAGAGGGAGAAGCTCGTGGCTATTTATCTTAGAGGTATTTCCCTACATATCTCCCAATTTTTCAGTATTTACAAATCTTTCGCATATAATTTTATTTATTGCGTTTATAGCGTCCAAAATTTACATACCATATTACAAACATCACCTTAACTTTTAAAAACTAAGATGTAGGTTTTGATGCGTTAGATAAGGGACATGTGGATAAAACTTGAGGGTTANGTCACCTATAATTTTATTTGCTGCGTTTATAGCGTCCAAAAGTTACATACGATATTACAAACATCACCTTTTTAACCTTTAAAAACTAAGATGTAGGTTTTGATGCGTTAGATAAGGGACATGTGGATAAAACTTGAGGGTTAGTTATGNTTCACCTATAATTTTATTTGCTGCGTTTATAGCGTCCAAAAGTTACATACCATATTACAAACATCACCTTTTTAACTTTTAAAAACTAAGATGTAGGTTTTGATGCGTTAGATAAGGGACATGTGGATAAAACTTGAGGGTTAGTTATGTAAATACGTAGGAATCGAGTGGTTGTATGTAATTCTTAATTGTGTGAAGACCTCATTGATTCCCCGAGGTTATGCGAGTCGGTTTAAATTTGTTTTTATTTGGAAAAAGTATGGGTGATATTAATTTTATAATATTATTTTTATTTTAAAATAATTCAAAATATGATTAATTTGTTACAATGTGTATTACATTTATCTCTAATTAAATTAGACGATTATGATTTATGATATTATGCCAATTAAAATTGAATTAGAATATTCTAGAAAAGAAAAATTATGAGACCGGGCTATGATGAAATGATAAATTCTTGTATGTTATAGAATATAAATGATGTTATTCCTCATGACTGGGGAAGACATTAGTATAATGAACATAAATTATGTGCAATAGATTCTATGATGACATTTGTAAGATATTGTAGGCATTGGAGTTANAATTACATTACTCCTCCACTTAATCTTAATGTTTTGGCTTTGCCGCAAGGGGGTGTCAAAAACCGACCCGATACATTAACTCTATCCAAATTCGACTAAGAAAAATTGAATTTGGGTTGATCCGAATAATTTCGAGTTGGGATTGGGTTCCAGATAGGAAAACTAACCCATTTACTTTTTTTTGGATTGGGTGTATGTTGACCTGCCAACCTAAAAATGACTCGAAAAATGACCTGTTAATTTGAAAATCGACCCTCCAACTCAAAAATTGACTAGAAATTAATTCAAAACGTGACTCAAATAGTTTTTATATATTGAACAGGTTATATAGACCAGGTTAGGGTTAGCGGGTTGAAGGCGGTTTGATTTCACATTTGACTTCGTAATCCGTTTAATATTTGGGTCGGGTTTAGATTAAGCATTTTCGGATTGGGTTAATTTTGGGTCAAATTTTGACGTTTTTGATTCACTTGTTATTCGTCATCACAATTTATTGAATTTGAATGCGAGGATTCATTCCACAAATGTAATTAGTGTTCTTAAAATAGGGCTTAAAGGATTTATGTCATGATTTTGATAAATTTTATGCTCTGTCTTCTACCTAACACAACCTCCATTTTTAACATCCATGACTTAGGACTAGCAATGACAGTGTTACTTGACATGTACAGGAGGATTTACCTAGATATATGCTTTCTGCTGATGATATCCTTCTTGTGGATAAGATTAGAGAAAGAGCTTAGGAAAAAAAATTTGAATTATGGAGGTTCACGTTGGAGTCTAAAGGCTTTCGTTTGAGTAGATCTAAAACTAAATACATGAAATGTAATTTTAGTAGTAGTAGCTCTAGTGGCCAAGTTGTAACTATGGGTAATCAAATCATTAAAAGGTGTCAACATTTTAGATATCTCAGGTCTATTGTTCAAAGTAATGATGATATAGATGAGGATGCTATTAGTAGAATACAAGTTGGTTGGTTGAAGTGAAGGATTACATTGGGCATATTGTGTGATAGAAAAGTACTGCTTAGACTGAAAAAAAATTTTTATACAATGATGGTAAGACATGCAATGGTCTATGGCACAGAATATTGGCCTCTAAAAGAGAAGCATAAAATGAAGTTTAGTGTTGCTGAGATGGGAACACTTAGGTGGATGAGTGGATTGACACTTAGAGACAAAATGTGAAATCAATATATTCGTGAGAGGGTTGGTGTAGCTCTAGTGGCGGACAAGATTAGAGAGAGTCATATTTGATGGTTTGGTCACGTTAAACGTCAACCATATGATGATCTTATTAGGAGAGTAGATGTTTTTTATTCGACTTATGTTAAAAAAACAGAGGTAAACCAAAAAAGACTTGGGCATATTGTATAAAAATGATCTTAATCTATTAGAATTAAATGAAAATATGACACTCAATAAGAAAATGAAGAAAAATAATTCATATAGCCGACCCCACTTAGTGGGATAAAGTCTCGTTGTTTTTGTAATGTTATATTACATGAGGGCATTGCTTGGTCAATAGCAATTGTCTGCCTAGTTTGTTTTACAACTAGTGAAGTTTTTGGCAGAGTTTTTCTTTATAGTTTTGTTTGTCAACCGATGGCCAATAGGCATACATTTGCCATATGGTCAATAGGTGATCAAAACAAGGTCCAATAATAAAATATATTTTNTATTAAAATTTATATTTTTTTGGATTATAATATATTAAATAAGCATTGATACGTGCTAGAAAATTTGCAGCAGCTGACTAATGAATTATCGTCGTAGTGTTGCAAGAGAATTCTACACACACTTAAATAAAAAAAAAACAATCACTAGAGACACAATAAGTTTCTACGTGGAAAACCAGAAAAGGGAAAAACCATGGGGACTGACCCAGCTGAAGAGTTCCATTATAAAAAGATGATTGCAGTTGCAACCAGTTGTTCTATTGGCGGGAAATACTTACTAGATTTTCTAAGTTACAACGTTGATTGACGACTTCAAATAGCAATTGACGACGTCCAATTGGTGGAGGTCGACGGTGGTTGACAGAGATCGACGACGGTCAGTGGTGGTTGACGACGACAGGAGAGCTGAAGGTTATCGGTGGTTGTCTACTGCAGCCGAATGTGGTCTGTGGCGGTTGGCGGTGGACTTCAGTTTCTTCTCAACCGTCATAAGAAGGGTGAGACTCTAGTAATATAATTCGTGTGCAATTAATTCAAGAATATGAATTAATTTGATCGGATGACTCAGTTGACTTCTCTCGATCAGACGACATTTGATTAACAATTGAGTGTCTTATTGATGTCAAAATCGAGTGATATTGGGTTCATTGGATTTATCTTGTCAAGACGCTCGATTTTACTATAGACTCGTAAGAATTGACATTTGTTTGATCTTTCAAATGTGTCAAAAAAACTTCTAAAAGCTGTTTAATGGCTTGATCTATGCTTGATTTTGTTCAATATAAACCAATTTTGGTAACATTTGGTTTGGTAATTGGGTTGTTCTTATCAAACCGGTCAGTTTGACTGTAAGTTTGTTGAAATCGGAGTTCCGGATGATTTTTTATCGAGATTTGAATATTTCTTGTTCAAAAAATCACCTTGAGATCTGACCACTATGCCATATGCCATAGTATGAGTGCCTGCTTTATTGTAATCTTGGGATCGTCACTATTCGCCAGCCACTGCTGTTGTCGGACTCTCACCACAATCGAACCAACATCGTTGAACTTGTCATCTGTCATCAACCACAAGTTTGACACACATCATGTTAATGCTCAACCAAAAGAGTATTATCGTCTGACCATCATTATCTAGTTATTATCGCTCAATTAACATTGCTTTATCTAGCAGTCAAACCACAGTTGTATGACCACGACCAACTATGATTTCTTATCATCATTTCTTGATAACATTATTNATCATCACCCACAAGTTTGACACACATCATGTTAATGCTCAACCAAAAGAGTATTATCGTCTCACCATCATTATCTAGTTATTATCGCTCAATTAACATTGCTTTATATAGCAGTCAAACCACAGTTGTATGACCACGACCAACTATGATTTCTTATCATCATTTCTTGATAACATTATTGTCGTCAGACTCTCACCTCAATCAAACCAGCACCATTTATCTTGTCATCCATCATCACCAACAAGTCTGACACACATATTGTTAATGCCCAATCACATAATTATTATCACCCGACTATCATTATCTTGTTATCGTCGCTCAATTAACATTGCTTTATATAGCAGTTAAAACAATGTTGTATGCCTACGACCAACTATGATTTCTTATCAATTATGATTTTTTATCATCATTGCTTGATAACTGCCACGCGACCATAGTCATTCAACCACAACCTTCCACCCAATGATACTGACGCTCCTTCATCATTGCTTGCTTATGATCCTCCAACTACTATTATATGACTATATATATATCTATATGTCTAACCACTGTCACCAGATTATTCTAACCTTTATCTCATAACTGCTACCTTTACATGTCTAGCAGATTTTCGTGCTTGGATAAAATGATTTAAGTTTATTGGATGTGTAAATCTATAGAAATTGGGGGTATGTATGTAAATGCGCATTTTTATTATTTTGGAAAAAAATAATTAATATTCTTAAGCTAAGAAACCTCTNTACCTGACACAACCTCCATTTTTCACATCCATGACTTAGGACTGGCAATGACAGTGTTACTTGACATGTACAGAGGATTTACCTAGATGTATGCTTTCTGCTGATGATATCCTTCTTGTGGATAAGATTAGAAAAAGAGCTTAGGAAAAAACTTGAATTATGGAGGTCCACGTTGGAGTCTAAAGGCTTTCGTTTGAGGAGATCTAAAACTGAATACATGAAATGTAATTTTAGTAGTAGTAGCTTTAGTGACCAGCTTGTAACTATGGGTAATCAAATCATTAGAAGGTGTCAACATTTTAGATATCTCAGGTCTATTGTTTAAAGCAATGATGATATAGATGAGAATGCTATTAGTAGAATACAAGTTGGTTGGTTGAAGTGGAGGATTGCATCGGGCGTATTGTGTGATAGAAAAGTACTGCTTAGACTGAAAAGAAAATTTTATGAAATGATGGTAAGACATGCAATGGTCTATGGCGCAGAATGTTGGCCTCTAAAAGAGAAGCATAAAATGAAGTTTAGTGTTGCTGAGATGGGAGCACTTAGGTGGATGAGTGGATTGACACTTAGAGACAAAATGTGAAATCAATATATTTGTGAGAGGGTTGGCGTAGCTCTAGTGGCGGACAAGATTAGAGAGAGTCATATTTGATTGTTTGGTCACGTTAAACGTCAACCATCTGATGATCGTATTAGGAGAGTAGATGTTTTTTATTCGACTTATGTTAAGAAAGGCAGAGATAAACCTAAAAAGACTTGGGCATATTGTATAAAAATGATCTTAATCTATTAGAATTAAATGAAAATATGACACTCAATAAGAAAATGAAGAAAAAGAATTCATATAGCCGACCCCACTTAGTGGGATAAAGTCTAGTTGTTTTTGTATTGTTATTACATGAGGGCATTGCTTGGTCAATAGCAATTGTCTGCCTAGTTTGTTTTACAACTAGTGAAGTTTTTAGCAGAGCTTTTCTTTCTAGTTTTGTTTGTCAACCGTGGCCAATAGGCATACATTTGCCATATGGTCAATAGGTGATCAAAACAAGGTCCAATAATAAAATATATTTTTGGGGAATTCTCATACATACCACCCAATTCTTATGTATTTACATATTTTAAACCCAAACGTTAATGTTTACATTCATAGTACTCAAATCTTTAGTATCACATCAAAAATATCATTATTACCTACTTTTAAAAACTATATACATCTTTCATGCATAGATTTACCACACTTGTAAACCTAAATTGGAAAGTTAACATTTTAGATATGTAAATATGAAAGAAGTGTAATGTATGTATGTAAATTTCCCTAATTTTTTTGATGTTGTTAATCTGGTTTCAGGTAATTGATATTATCAATTCAAATCCAGATCATGAAGTAATTATTGGAATTGATACACTTGGAAAAGAAGACCTATTGCTTCATATTTCACAAGCTCTTGGCATGAAGGTTCATTCAGTTCCATTTTCAGTTATATATTTGAACATTCACATACATGCCACTCAATTCCTATGTATTTGCATATTTAACACCTAAACTTCAATTTTTATATGCCACCTTTCCTATGCATGAATATATGTATATCACTTTTTTAAAGTTGAAATAGTGGTTATTCTTTTTTTTTATTTGATATGAAAGATCTGGGTGGTGCAAATGTAAAAAGTAAAGTTAGTTGTTAGATAAGTAAATACATAGGAAGTATGTAAGTTGGGGGCATTTACACCGACAATAACAGAACGTACCCATCAATTGAGTGGACTTACATACAATTTTGGTGCATTCACATGCATACCACCCAATCCATTGCATTTACATATCTAACACCTAAACTTTTCTATTTTCATGTATACCATCTAAATCTTCATATCAAATCAAAAACACCACTTTCTTAACTTTTAAAAAGCGGCATACACTTTTTCCATGGATAAGAAAGGTGGTGTATATGTAAAGTTGAAGTTTTGGTGTTAGATATACAAATACGGAATTGAATCTTCTGTATGTAAATTATATCCTTGAATTAACTTTTCCATCACCAAACTAAACTCCCATCTTACAATTATACCCTCACAATTCATCCAATTAGCTCCCATCTTATCAATCTCTCTCTGTCTCTCTCTCTGTCTCTAGATTTGGGTATGGCCAGAGCGCTTGAAGACCATGCACCTTCTTAAACTCAACAGCAATTTCACCACAAATACCAGCCTTACAAGAGTAAGAGCCGTTCCTCGCTACAGCCTCACCCATGAAACCCTCTCATCCCTCAACAACTTCCATCCCACCATCGGAATCTTACCTTCAGGACTTCCATGGCGCTCTAAATTCCTCGAAAAAACTCCTGCAGCGGTGGCTGCGGCTGCGTATCTAAATGATAAGACACCTCTCACAAAACTACATCAATATGCCTTTTCTGTTCAATATTCTGATCACTCCTNCATAAATTTTATAATATTAATTTTATTTGAAAATAATTTAAATAATGATTAATTTGTTACAATGTGTATTACATTTTTCTCTAATTAAATTAGACGATTATGATTTATGATATTATGCTAATTAAAATTGAATTAGAATATTCTAGAAGNTATTAATTTTATAATATTATTTTTATTTTAAAATAATTTAAAATATGATTAATTTGTTACAATGTCTATTACATTTATCTCTAATTAAATTAGACGATTATGATTTATGATATTATGCTAATTAAAATTGAATTAGAATATTCTAGAAGAGAAAAATTATGAGACCGGGCTATGATGAAATGATAAATTCTTATATGTTATAGAATATTAATGATGTCATTCCTCATGACTGGGAAAGACATCGATAAATTCAATAGATTCTATGATGAAATTTGTAAGATATTGTAGGCCTTGAAGTTATTTTATGGCATCGTGTTATGTTATAGGGCAACACGTGTTGATGCTAATGGCGAGTGATAAAGTTGATGGCTCTTGCCATTAGAATGAGTGATATACATTGTGCTTATGAGTAGATGTGTCCAAAAATGTTTTAACCCAACAATCTAACTTAAGAATTTTAAGTTTTGGTTGATAGGAATAACTTTAATTTAGGTTGATGTTAGCACCGTCTGTGCATTGACTTTATAAGATATATCATGCATCAATAGCATGCACAGGCTTATATCATAGTATGCCAATGATCGTTAAAAGCACATAATTAGATATTTGTTTGTTTGAGTGACAGGAGTTCGTGGTAGTGGACGAGCAACTGAAATCAAGTGATAATGCTTAATAGTGCTCAAGCGACTATAATGAGGTGGCATTGGTTTGGTGTTTGTAGTCAGGTGGCTATAGCTAGGTGATTGTAATCTAGGGATGATGATCAGGTGATTGTAATTAGACAAGAATGAATAACCAATTATAATTGATTGGCAGTGATCGACTGATGATGGTCAATCAATTGTAGTTAAAGGACAATGATTAGGCAATCATGGTCAAACAATGGTGATATGATGAACATAATTAAGTGATAGCAACCATGTAATCGTAGACAGGTAGCAATGGTCAAGTGGTGGCGGTTTGATAACAGGGATTGTCTAATTGAATACACAAGAGATGATGATCCAATGACAAGGTTTGGGCGATGGATCCAGTAGCTATGGTTAGATGGTAGTGGCTAAGTAAAATTCATGGGCCCTCAAAACTTGAGAGCTCTCTTCAATATAAACCCTCTCTCATATGTAGAGTAAGAATTTATTTATAGAATTTGAAGGTCACCACAAAACTTTTATTTGAAACTTGCAATATATGAAAAATTTATGTAAAGATATCAAAATAATAAAAAAAAAAAACACGATAAATTTGAAAACTACTAAATTTATTTTGTGAAGCTTGTAGTACATAAATAATTAGTTAAAAAGTATATTGCATGCATGCCCTACATATGTCACACAAATAAAATAATTTGCAATTATAAATTATTGATGATTCCAACAAATCTCTTGAAACATTTGAGTAAGAGTGTGAACAATTAAATTATTTAATATGCAATTACATAATTAATTAACTATAAATTAAAAACGCTTAAGTACAACCAACTCAACACACAGCTAATGACAAGATGTGACATAATGGTCTTAAAGGTAAGTTTTTCTTTATTAATTAAATTTGTTTCATTTTATTCTTCGTCAGTCATTTTAGAAGTGTTTGGTTTTGTTGTCCAACGAATTGCTTCTAATGTTTTAATTTATTGCTGTCCGTTTAGCACTATTATAAGTTTATATTTTTAAATAATAATATAGATAAATAAGTAAATAAATAAACAAATCGTTTATTACAATGGCTAGGAAATTTTCTTGATAGTTCAATTCATAAAATAAACTTATTTTGAAAATTTAATGAATTAAATTATATCACAACAGAGAGAAAATCATTAATTGTAAATTAATAGATGAGAAAAATAGGTGATCAGGACATTTAATATATTTTATAATTATTGGATTTATTTTAAGATATATAAATGTATAAGCATAATTAAAATTTATATTTTTTTGGATTATAATATATTAAATAAGCATTGATGCGTGCTAGAAAATTTGCGGCAGCTGAGTAATGAGTTATCGTCTTTGTGTTGCAAGAGAATTCTACACACACTTGAATAAAAGAAACAATCACTAGAGACACAATAAGTTTTTACGTGGAAAACTAGAAAAGGGAAAAATCATGGGGACTGACCCAGCTGAAGAGTTTCATTATAAAAAGATGATTGCAGTTGCAACAGTTGCTCTATTGGCAGGAAAGACTTACTAGATTTTTTAAGTTACAACGTCGATTGACGGCTTCAAATAGCAATTGACGGCGTCCAATTGGTGGAGGCCGACGGTGGTTGATAGAGATCGACGACGGTCAGTGGTGGTTGACGACGACAGGAGAGCTGAAGGTTATCGGTGGTTGTCTACTGCAGCCGAAGGTGGTCTGTGGCGGTTGGCGGTGGACTTCAGTTTCTTCTCAACCGTCATAAGAAGGGCGAGACTCTAGTGATATAATTCGTGTGCAATTAATTCAAGAATATGAATTAATTTGATCGGATGACTCAGTTGACGATCATACGACATTTGATTAACAATTGAGTGTCTTATTGATGTTAAAATCGAGTGATATTGGGTTCATTGGATTTATTTTGTCAAGACGCTCGATTTTACTATAGACTCGTAAGAATTGACATTTGTTTGATCTTTCAAATGTGTCAAAAAAACTTTTAAAAGTTATTTAATGGCTTGATCTATGCTTAATTTTGTTCAATATAAACCAATTTTGGTAACATTTGGGTGGTAATTGGGTTGTTCTTATCAAGCCGGTCAGTTTAACTGTAAGTTTGTTGAAATCGGAGTTCCGGATGACTTTTTATCGAGGTTTGAATATTTCTTGTTCAAAAAATCACCTTGAGATTTGACCACTATGCCATATGCCATAGTATGAGTGCCTGCTTTATTGTAATCTTGGGATCGTCACTATTCGCCAGNTTCGTAGTCAGGTGGCTATAGCTAGGTGATTGTAATCTAGGGATGATGATCAGGTGACTGTAATTAGACAAGAATGAATAACCAATTATAATTCATTGATGGTGATCAACTGATGATGGTCAATCAATTAAAGTTAAAGGACAATGATGAGGCAATCATGGTCAAACAATGGTGATATGATGAACATAATTAAGTGATAGCAACCATGTAATCGTAGACAGNGGTGGCTATAGCTAGGTGATTGTAATCTAGGGATGATGATCAGGTGACTGTAATTAGACAAGAATGAATAACCAATTATAATTGATTGACGGTGATCAACTGATGATGGTCAATCAATTGTAGTTAAAGGACAATGATTAGGCAATCGTTGTCAAACAATGGTGATATGATGAACATAATTAAGTGATAGCAACCATGTAATCGTAGACAGGTAGCAATGGTCAAGTGGTGGCAATTTGATAATAGGGATTGTCTAATTAAATACACGAGATGATGATCCAATGACAATATTTGGGTGACGGATCCAGTAGCTATGGTTAGATGGTAGTGGCTAAGTAAAGTTCATGGACCCTCAAAACTTGAGAGCTCTCTTCAATATAAACCCTCTCTCATACGGAGAGTAAGAATTTATTTATGAATTATGAAGGTCACCGCAAAACTTTTATTTGAAACTCGCAATATATGAAAAATTTATGTAAAAATATCAAAATTAAAAAAAAAAATCAGGATAAATTTCAAAACTACTAAATTTATTTTGTGAAGCTTGTAGTACATAAATAATTAATTAAAAAGGTATATTGCATGCATGCCCTACATATGTCACACAAATAAAAAATTTGCAATTATAAATTATTGATGATTCCAACAAATCTCTTGAAACATTTGAGTAATAGTATGAACAATTAAATTATTTAATATGCAATTATATAATTAATTAAGTATAAATTAAAAACGCTTATGTACAACCAACTCAACACACAGCTAATGACAAGATGTGACATAAAGGTCTAAATGGTAAGTTTTTCTTAATTAATTAAATTTGTCTCATTTTATTCCTAGTCAGTCATTTTAGAAGTGTTTGGTTTTGTTGTCCAACGAATTGCTTCTAATGTTTTAATTTATTGCTGTCCNCGATAAATTTCAGAACTACTAAATTTATTTTGTGAAGCTTGTAGTACATAAATAATTAATTAAAAAGTATATTGCATGCATGTCCTACATATGTCACACAAATAAAATAATTTGCAATTATAAATTATTGATGATTACAACAAATTTCTTGAAACATTTGAGTAAGAGTGTGAACAATTAAATTATTTAATATGCAATTACATAATTAATTAACTATANTAGAATATAAATGATGTTATTCCTCATGACTGGGAAAGACATTGGTATAATGAACATAAATTATGTGCAATAGATTCTATGATGACATTTGTAAGATATTGTAGGCATTGAAGTTATTTTATGACATCATGTTATATTATAGGGCAACACGTGTTGATGCTAATGACGAGTGATAAACTTAATGGCTATTGGCTTTAGAATGAGTGATATACATTGTGCTTATGAGTAGATGTGTCAAAAAATGATTTAACCCAACAATCTAACTTAAGAATTTTAAGTTTTGGTTGATAGGAATAACTTTAATTTAGGTTGATGTCAGCACCGTGTGTGCATTGACTTTATAAGATATATCATGGATTAATAGCATGCATTAGGCTTATATCATAGTATGGCAATGATCGTTAAGAGCACATAATTAGATTTTTGTTTGTTTGAGTG
>JXCR01142697.1:180033-206874 GCA_002079205.1 Phalaenopsis hybrid cultivar
TCTTGAAACATTTGAGTAAGAGTGTGAACAATTAAATTATTTAATATGCAATTACATAATTAATTAACTATAAATTAAAAACGCTTAAGTACAACCAACTCAACACACAGCTAATGACAAGATGTGACATAATGGTCTTAAAGGTAAGTTTTTCTTTATTAATTAAATTTGTTTCATTTTATTCTTAGTCAGTCGTTTTAGAAGTGTTTGGTTTTGTTGTCCAACGAATTGCTTCTAATGTTTTGATTTATTGCTGTCCGTTTAGCACTATTATAAGTTTATATTTTTAAATAATAATATAGATAGATAAATAAATAAATAAACAAATCGTTTATTACGATGGGTAGGAAATTTTCTTGATAGTTCAATTCATAAAATAAATTTATTTTGAAAATTTTAATGAATTAAATTAAATCACAACAGAGCGAAAATCATTAATTGTAAATTAATAGATGAGAAAAATAGGTGATCAGGACATTTAATATATTTTATAATTATTGGATTTATTTTAAGATATATAAATATATAAGCATAATTAAAATTTATATTTTTTTGGATTATAATATATTAAACATGCATTAATGCGTGCTAGAAAATTTGCGGCAGCTGAGTAATAAATTATAGTATTAGTGTTGCAAGAGAATTCTACACACACTTAAATAAAAGAAACAATCATTAGAGACACAATAAGTTTTTACGTGAAAAACCAGAAAAGGGAAAAACCATGGGAACTGACATAGCTGAAGAGTTCCATTATAAAAAAATGATTGTAGTTGCAACCAGTTGTTTCATTGGCGGGAAAGACTTACTAGATTTTCAAAGTTACAACGTCGATTGACGGCGACCGATAATAATTGGCGGCGTCCAATCGGTGGAGGTCGATGGTGGTTGGCAGTGATTGACGGCGCCAATGGTGGTTGACGGCGACAGGAGTGCTCAAAGGTTATCGGTGGTTGTCCATTGCGGCTGACGGTGGTCTGTGGACTTCAGTTTCTTCTTAATGCTTCAAGTTTTTTCTTAAGCCTCAAGCTCCCCCCCCCGTCATGAGAGAGGTGGGACTTTATTTATATATTTCGTGTGCAATTAACGCAAGAATATGAATTAATTTGATCGGATGATGTCAGAATTGAGTGATCTTGAGTTCATTGGATCTATCTTGTCAAGCCGCTTAATTTTGACTATAGACTCGTAAGAATTGACATTTGTTTGATCTTCCGTCCAAACAACTTCTAAAAGTTGTTTAATGGTTTGATCTATGCTTGATTTGGTTCAATATAGACCAATTTTGGTAACATTTGGTTTGGTAACATTAGGTTGTTTTTATCGAGCATGTCAGTTTGATTGTAAGTTTGTTGAAATCGGAGTTCCAGATGACTTTTTATTGAGCTTTGAATATTTCTTGTTCAAAAAATCATCTCGAGATTCATATCATTTCTCAAAATTCATGCCGAATAATAGAACTTTGTTGGCGGGTATCAAGTATATCATTAAGCAAATCTGTATTAGAATATTTTATTTTAAGTATTTTCCATTGAAAAATCTTACTCTTACTAAACAATGGGCCGAAAGCATACCATGATTAACCCATTTTTAACCATTCATCATCGTACTGCCGCTTCAAATCTTGTTAGCAGTCATCACCAATAGTGTTGATGGCCACTATGCCATATGCCACAGTATGAGTGCCTGCTTGATTGTAATCATGGGATCATTACTACTCACCTGCCACTGCAGTCGTCGGACTCTCACCACAACCGAACCAACACCGTTGAACTTGTTACCTGTCATCACCCACAAGTTTGACACACATCATGATAATGCCCAACCACAAAATTATCGTCGTCTGACCATCATTATCTAGTTATTGTCGCTCAATTAAGATTGTTTTATATAGCAGTAAAACCACCGTTGTATGACCGCGACCAGCTATGGTTTCTTATCAAGCAATAACATTGCTGTCGTTGGACTCTCACCTCAATCTATCATCAATAACATTGTTGTCGTCGGACTCTCACCTCAATCTAACTAGCACCGTTCATCATGTCACCCGTCATCACCAACAAGTCTGACACACATCTTGTTAATGCCCAACCACAAAATTATTATCACCCGACCATCATTATCTAGTTATCGTCGCACAATTAACATTCTTTATATAGCAGTCAAAACAATATTGTATGACTACCACCAACTATGATTTCTTATCATCATTGCTCGATAACTACCACGCGACCATAGTCACTCAACCACAACCTTCCACCCAATGAGAATGACGTTCCTTCATCATTGCTTGATTATGATCGTCCAACTACTATTATATGAATATATATATATATATATATATATATATATANCAAAACAATGTTGCATGTCTACGACCAACTATGATTTCTTATCAACTATGATTTTTTATCATCATTGCTTGATAACTGCGACGCGACCATAGTCATTCAACCACAACCTTCCACCCAATGATACTGACGCTTATGATCCTCCAACTACTATTATATGACTATATATATATGTCCAACCACTGGCACCAGATTATTCTAACCTTTATCTCATAACTGCTACCTGTACATGTCTAGCAGATTTTCGTGCTTGGATAAAATGATTTAAGTTTATTGGATGTGTAAATCCATAGAAATTGGGGGTATGTATGTAAATGCGCATTTTTATTATTTTGGAAAAAATAATTAATATTCTTAAGCTAAGAAACCTCTAATTAAATTAAATTGCTTTCAGTAATATGATGCTATTATTATTAATTAGGCTAATACGAATTTAATATTTGTATCGTTTGTTTAGAAAATTTTATGTTATAGTGAATTTAAAAAATGCATGCTGGACATTAAGGGTAAGAAGGAAGAGGTTGAACATTGCATGATTTTTCACTTTCCTCCATAGCTTTTATATATAATTTTATTTGGTAACGAATTAAACAAGTATTTCTATCTTATAACTTATTATAATAAATAAATTCATTTATTTAAGAGAAAATATATTATTAAAATGATAAATTCAGTATTGAAATTTTTTTTAACATTATTAATTTTCGTAAGCTTGAAGGCCTCAAGATTTGTTTTTGGATAAATATAATATTACTTATTTTTAAAGTTTTAAATTTTAAGTTTATGGATGCATGTCTGTATTCTTGGTTTTTTTTAAGGCTCGGAGTCGTCAGCTTGTATATTTAAATGTCGTCATATAATTTCATTATTTGAATAGATCTCACTATCGAATCATATCAATGATTCGAAGATTAGAGAAATAAAAAAAATTATATATAATAAAAAATAGGTAAACAGAAGATCAGATACCACCACAGCCGTGAGAAATTATGGTTCCAACCCGCTCAAGTTGGGACTATGGCTTGTATGGAGACACTCTTGGCTTCGCTAGAGATTTGGCCAAAAATGTAAAATCCTAACCTAAGGATTTCTCTCAGACACAACTGGCCCAATCAATAGGCGTATGACCATGCCAACTAATGCCAACCGACCAACTTGCCTAACGTGGGTGACCAAACCAAGACGACACCACAAAAATGGTCAATCAAAAGGCATTTGGTCGGGCAGACCGGTATCATTCAACCAATCTGACTGTCGGATAACAGGCGATTAATTAAGTAGGACGATAACAGGTGGCCAATCAAACTCTTCAGCGTGGGCGACCAAACTCACAACACCTAGCAAACTCTAATCATAGAGGTGGCTAAGAAAGAAAATACGAAGGTTGAGGGGACTATAGCATCATAGTGGTTGATCGAAGCCCATTCATTGCTCGGGAAGAAGCTCTCTTCGTCAGTAAGAGATTTCAGTGACGCTCCAGGTATTGGCCTCCGCTCCCCTCAGGTGATGAATCTCTCCTCCCAAGGAGTTTTCCGGCATCGACGCTACACCATGTTTTGCTCTTCCTCTCTTTTTCCTGGACCAGGACGGTGACCGAGAAAGAAAACGCGAGAGGAGGAAGGAGAAAGAAATGGAGAAAAGGAAGAGGAAAAAGGGTGAAGAAGCTCTCCAAGGACTCTCCAAAACTCTTCTTCAGCTCTCTGTGATCACTCGTGGCTCTCCCCAAATGAAAATGATTGCTATATCTCCCCAGATTTCTCCCGTAGGAAGGATATTCAGGTTCGAATGACTACTTGCCTCTTTTGGCTTAGGATCGGTCCAACAGCTTATCTCGCTAGTCAGATGGCTTCTGGATGGAAAAACAAGGACAAGGCAATGGAATGAATTAAAACAGGCTGAAGGGCTTGACATGACCACACCACAAATAGGGTGTGGCCACTCCTGGGCATGGTTACAACCCCATGTGGGTGTGGTCATGCTTAGCATACTTGGGGCTACTTTTTCTATTTTTATTAATTTAAACAATGTGGCAAGACTTGGAAGGCTCTCCCTAAGAGAAAATGACGTTCTAGACGCATCCACACTATCCGTTCTGCCATCCAAAGTCATTTAAAGGATAGTTCCTCACGAGAATTCAATTTTGGCGTCTGATTTGTTCGTGTTGCGTCGAACAAAATTCCTCCGGTCGGGGCTATCCCATCAATGTAATGTCAGTCGGCCCTCGTCTCATCAAACAGCCAAAGCCTAACAAAACAATCTTGGCCACGTGCCAGATGATGGAAAATGGATATCCTGAGTCTTGGGCAGACACATATGAGTGAAATATACCCTAAGTTCGTTTGAGAGAAAGATCCTACGGTCGTGGCATCAAAAGATGATGCTAACAACTCCAACTAATTTGATTTATTTACATATCCAACACCTAGACTTTGTNAGGAAGGATATTCAGGTTTGAATGACTACTTGCCTCTTTTGGCTTAGGATCGGTCCAACAGCTTATCTCGCTGGTCAGATGGCTTCCTGATGGAAAAACAAGGACAAGGCAATGGAATGAATTAAAACAGGCTGAAGGGCTTGACATGACCACACCACAAATAGGGTGTGGCCACTCCTGGGCATGGTTACAACCCCATGTGGGTGTGGTCACGCTTAGCATACTTGGGGCTATTTTTCTATTTTTATTAATTTAAAGCATGTGGCAAGACCTGGAAGGCTCTCCCTAAGAGAAAATGACGATCTAGACGCATCCACATTATCCGTTCTGCCATCCAAAGTCATTTAAATAATAATTCCTCACGAGAAATTCAATTTTGGCGTCTGATTTGTTCGTGTTGCGTCGAACAAAATTCCTCCGGCCAGGGCTATCCCATCCATGTAATGTCGGTCGGCCCTCGTCTCATCAAACAACCAAAGCCTAACAAAACAATCTTGGCCATGTGCCAGAGGATGGAAAATGGATATCCTGAGCCTTGGGCAGGCACATGTGGGTGAAATATACCCTAAGTTCCGTTGAGCGAAGATCCTACTATGGTGGCATCAAAAGATGATGCTAACAACTCCAACTAATTTGATTTATTTACATATCCAACACCTAGACTTTGTTTTTTACATTTATACCACCCAAATATTTTATAAGTCATAAAAACTACCGGCATTTAAACTTTTTAAAAGTGAAATACACCTTGTCATGCATAAGGTGATATATACGTAAATATTGAAGTTTAGGTTTTTTCAAATATGTAAATTCATAGGAATTGAGTGGTATGTATGGAAATCTTCCAGTTTTATATGAGATGGCTTAATTTGTTGGTAGGCTTTATTACGTTGATCTGAAATGTTCAAATAATGTTATATTGACTAAATTAAGTATTCATCCCTCAACCAAGCACCCAAAAATGATCATGATGTTATATTTATTTCGGGGAAATTTATACATATAACACACAAATCTTCTGTTTTTAGATATCTCACACCTAAAATTTCGTATTTACATATATAACATTTCGGTGTATTAAATCTATGGATAATAATAGTGCCTTTTAAAGTGATTGTAAAGATTCTAATTCTATATGTGTAAATATGAAAGTTTAAGTGCGAGATTTGCAAATACATAAGAATTATGTGCTATTTATGTAAACGCCCCCTTTATTTAATAGAGTTTATTCTCTTCTCAGTCAAAATATAATTAATCTTGAAAAGACTTGTCAATGACGTTAATCTTAAGCAAATTAAGAATATGTTGTAATGGAAGCTATTATTTGTTGAGTTTTATTTCATTAACACTTATAAAGCTTGATTTTTTATTTTTTTATTGGTGCTTACCATCTTAAGATTTATTTATATTTGGCTTTCAATATGATAAATTTAAAAGGTATACCTCGCCGCACATTTTAGGATGTTGAATATTTTTAGGGTTTAGGGTCCTGTATTAAGAATCTCTTTTTTAAGACAAATGTATGAGAGAATATGATAAATGTGTTGTTAAAGCTTGTGTTTCTCACTTTATAGTATCTCAAGATCCGTCGGTGGTCAGGAATGACTAAAATAAAGTCTCTTTCACTATCTCTCTCTCTAGGGATTCAAGTTTTTAGAGAAAGATAGAGAGAACGATTGTCTTAATTTTGATCCCCTCTGACATCCCTTTATACAAAAAAGAAAAGAAATATGAAATTACATTCTGTACGGTATTACGCATATCCACGATATCTTAGGGAAATGATTAGGAGCGTCATTTATTAGGGTGGAGTCATGTACTATGATGTAATGATAGTCTTTTTCAGTGGCTAATTTACTCCGTACTAGTTTGACCACTTTGACAGATGGGCTTAGCTTGACCACTTCGGCGGGTAGGTTTGGCTCGACCATGCTTATTGTTATAACATAGTTGCAAAGATAGCTCAAAATTAATTAATTCATTTTTTACTTTTAGGGTATATATCGCCAAATTTAAGCTTCATTAAATTGAAATATAATTTCTTCTATATTTAAGTAACATGCAAATAAATGAATGCATTATAGGCATAGCATCCCACAACAATAACTAACGTAGAATAAGATAAGCAGAGGCGAGAAAGGGAGGGGAGAAGTTGTTGCTTCCAATTAAAATTTTTCACCTACAAATATGGCCCACTAAAATATATATTTTATTATTATTTTTTAAAAGTGCGGGACCCATCTTCTAAGTGGCCATTCTTAATTTGACGCCGCACTCAAATTTGCTTCAGGTCTCCTAACACAATAATTTTTGGGGAGAGAGGGAGCAAGAGAAGGAAGAAATTGGTGTGGCAATTGATCATAGCATTGGTGCTTTTAATTTAAACTCCTACAGTAAAATGAAGGAACATTTACACATATACCCTTCAAATCATATGATTTTANCTTTTTTGTTTTTGCAAAGTTTTTATGATGGCTTGGATGGCTTCATTAGTGATTATTTGTATTCTGGTNAATATAAAATTAAAAAAATTAATAATAAATAAAAAAAAACATAAAAAAGAAATGTCAATTATATAATAAGCTGCCTTTCAACTTATTTCCTACGCTATAATAAATATATATATATATATATATATATATATATATATATATATATATATATATTAATAAGTGCCCGGCCATGCCCGGGAGAAACTCGTTATCTTCTATGTCTCTTTATGTAATATTTTAAATATTTAATTGTCCGTAATTGATGAAAAATGATATGCCAAGAGAGGTTAGCAGTATTAAAGTGATTATTTAACTTCTTAGTGTTCATAAAAATCAACACACAAAAAATTAAAAGAAATTAAGCAAAAGGAGACATCACGATTAAGGGCCATGACCCATTTGAAATAGTCTACAATGTATTGTGAGTATATGGGTCTACTCTTTTTTAGAATTAAAGAAGATGAAGTTACAAAATTGATATACATTGATAGTTCGACTATAATAGCTATAACGAGCTCTTTAGAATAATTATTAAGGGTGTGTTTGGGGCGGCGGTGAGGCGGAGGTGTGGCGTCACATCGCAGTTTTTCTGTTTGGCAAAACTGTGCTTTGCCTAAGTTCTTAAAAAGTTATAGCTAAAAATTGTGTTTTCTTACTAGACTTGACTAATTGCGGTGGTTACCAGAAAGTCATGGTCTTATTTTTTTTCAAAAAAGAAAAAAAAAATGTAGTAGTCATCACAACTTTTTGAACAGTAATTTCTTATGTTGTTTAATAGTTGGTTCTTCAAACAACAGCAACTGCCTTTTATGGATATAAATCTTCCTTTTATTTTAGAAAGATTTACATTGATACCCTTTAATTCTTATGTATCCACATATTTAACACCTAAATTATAATTCTTACATGCATAGCACCTTACCCATGCATGAAAAAGTGTATTTCACTATTAAAAAAATTAAAACATTAAAACATTGATATTTTTGATGTGATATGAAAATTTGGATGCTATAAATGTAAAAATTAAACTTTAGTTGTTGGATATGTAAATACATTGGCATTGGGTGGTATGAATGTAAATGCCACTTTATTTTATGGTATCGTTGGAACTAAGTTAAAATCAAGCTTATTAATATAATTATCATAACCCAATAAACTATCATTTATTATTTTTATAGTAATATTATCAAACCATCAAATAGACGGAACCAAAAAAAAAAAAATTATTCCAATTGAGTCGTGGCTTAAATAATGCTTCTAAAACTCTAACATCTATTTTAACTTTTTATAAAAATTTCTATACACCCAACAAAGCTCTAACTGACATGGATCTTAAGTTAATTTTTTTAGCAAGAAATAACCAGAACCTCGAAAGTCATTCAAAATTCTGATTTCAACAAGCTAACAACCAAACTTATTGACTCGACAAGAAGAACTCAATGTTACCAAAATTGGTTCAATTCGAAGCAAATCAAGCACAAATCAAATCATTAAACTATTTTTGAAATTTTTCTGAACATATTTGGAAGGTCAAACAAATGATGATACTGCAAGTTTATAGTTAAATGGAGCGTCTTGACATCATTAAGGCACTTAAATGTTCATAAAATATCGTATGATCGAAAGAAACTCGCTCAGTCCTTTGATCAGAGTTATTCATATTTCTGCATTAATTGTATCTAAAATTTTATAAATAGAGCCCCACCCTCTCATGAGAGAGGGGGGGCTGTAGCTCGAGAAAAAAAACATGAAGAAGTGTGAAGAAGCTAAAATTCAGCTCTACTGCCGCCATTAACCATTACCGACCGTCGATAACCACTTTGATAGCTTGAATTTTTTTTATTTATTTTTACAAGTTTATTTAAAAATATTTAATTATTTTGAATGATTAAAATATTAAAATAATTTTAAGAACATACATGAAAAATGTTAAAATCATGTTAGATTTGACTTATATGCCAGATAAGGGGCAGATGCTGGAGCTGAATGGAGCGAGCGAGCGAGCTGGTGGAGTAGAGCGGAAGCATCTGTCTAATCGGGGGAGTTTCGTTGCCCTCACAGTACGGTACATCGGTAATTTTGTAATTATATATTTCACATTATGATTATATATATGTTGTACTTGTAATCCTAAGGGGATGTACTGTTTTTCGTGAAATCTGAAAGCAGCCGCTTTTGCTCCTGAGAATTTAGGCAAATCGTCGAACCTCATTAAATCTATGTGTTCTTTCTGGTGTTCGTAGATTTCTACGTTGATTTGCCCTAATTTCTCAACAAATCATACAAAGGTTGAAACTTTCAGATGATTAATTTCTAGACTATTTCTCTTAAAATTTAAGAAAATTATTCGTTAGAATTATAATTTACGATATTACGAGGTTCTTTATGTATATTGTACTGTTTCATATATTTTTGTTTTAAAAATGAAGTTAATTTAATTTCGCCTGGCTAGGCTTAATTAATTTTAAGTCCAATATTATTATTTTTTATTAATGTATATATAATAAATATAACTATCAAATCCAGATTAACAACAAATTATGGATTTAAATTGTGCATTATATTTTTTTACTACAATTATATTTAGAGAAATTTACATAAATTGCCCTTAAAATATCTGAATTTACATAGGTAACATATAAGCTTTTATTATTTACATGTATTGAAAATTTTAAGATTCTAGGTACATATATAAGCCTTAACATTGTGCTAAATAATATATAAAATGAAAAGTTGATGCTAAATATGAAAATTCTGAGACTTTAGGTTGCAACTTTGCATATTTTAAGGTTTCATCTTTTCATATTAAATCAATGGTATCCAAGCAAAGCTATGTGCATTCTTCTTCATGAAAATTGATTTTAGGGCACATTTATAATTTATTTGCTTGATTTTTCCCCCGTAAATAAGATAATAAATGCTATAATTTTTTTGAAGCTGCTTTGAATGTAAAGATGGGGGTCAATTACATCTAAACCACCTGAAAATTGCTATTTTACAAAAAAGTCATCATCGTCTTCCGTTTTTTAAATTCTCACTCAAATATCAAAATTCATGATAAAATTCATATTTTTTATTTTTTATCAAATTCTCAATAATTTGATAGTATCACCTGTAAATACATTAAAAAAATTACATGAGTGATTAATTTGTAAATATGAGATTATACGTATGTAATTATCATAAAAATATAAATAATTTTAGATTATTTAAAATCTACTCATACGATATATATAGTTATATTTATATGAAAAGATTATTTTTTTCTATTAAAAATCCTTTTTTAAAAAAAAAAAAGGGATAACTACGGTGCATCTCTAAGAGGACTCAATTAATTAATAAAAAATAATATCATAATTTTATAAAAAAATAAATCTAATAAATACGTCTGACTTTTTTTCTATAAAACCGTAAAGCAGCTTTCAACTCAAGTCGTCTTCACTCAACATAACCAAAAGCTTTCTCCTTTTTTATCAATTTGGTTGGTTAAGTTCCCTTTCTTCTAAAAAGTTTGAAATTTTGCTTATTCAGCGGTGCAACGATCTCTCTTTCTTTCTACCTATTTTGTTTTTTTGGACTTTGCAGTTTAGGTCTTACTTGCCGCTACCTGCATCAAAGAAGCTTTTTTTTTCCTTTTTAGAGCGAGAGGAGAGAGAGAGAGGAGAGAGCTCTTTTTCTTGTTTTCAAAAAGAGTCCATTTTTCATAGGTTTTATAAAGATTGAAGCTTTCTGTTCCGTAAGAACTCCTCCATTGGGTTTGACCTGTGCGGAAGTGTTTCTTAAGCCTTACAGTTTGATTTTTTTTATTCATTTAATGTAATGAGAATGAATTGATTNCCTATAAAACCGCAGAGCAGCTTTCAACTCAAGTCGTCATCACTCAACATAACCAAAAGCTTTCTCCTTGTTTATCTATTTGGTTGGCTAAGTTCCCTTTTCTTCTAAAAAGTTTGAAATTTTGATTATTCAGCGGTGCAAGGATTTCTCTTTCTTTCTACCTATTTTGTTTTTTTTGGACTTTGCAGTTTAGGTCTTACTTGCTGCTATCTGCATCAAAGATGCTTTTTTTTTCTTTTTAGAGCGAGAGGAGAGAGAGAGGAGGGAGAGAGAGAGGAGGGAGGAGGTTGGAGGGAGCTCTTTTTCTTGTTTTTAAAAAGAGTCCATTTTTCATAGGTTTTATAAAGATTGAAGCTTTATGTTCCGTAAGAACTCCTCCATTGGTTTTGACCTGTGCGGAAGTGTATCTTAAGCCTTACAGTTTGATTTTTCTTATTCATTTAATGTCATGAGAATGTATTGATTTAAAAATTCTTAAAAGTGAGAATATTTCTATCGCTTTTTCTTTTTTTTGTGGACGAGCTACTTCAAAATTTAAGCTTTGAGGATTCTCTAAAAGCGTTCATACATTCATTTAATGTATGAACTTCTCTGTTTTTTTTTTCAATTGTTCTAAGATTTGAATGTTTATTTTTCTGAATCTTTGAAGGGATTCAATTCTCCAGGAGAATTAGTTCTTTGTTTCTTCTCATAAGTTTCTTCTTGTTTGTTCTTTGGAGCTCGGGTATTACCCCTTTATGTGTTGTNCTAAACGCGTTCATACATTCATTTAATGTATGAACTTCTCTGATTTTTTTTTCAGTTGTTCTCAGATTTGAATGTTTTTTTTTTCTGAATCTTTGAAGGGATTTAATCCTCAAGGAGAGTTACTTCTTTGTTTCTTCTCATAAGTTTCTTCTTGTTTGTTCTTTGGAGCTCGGGTATTACCCCTTTATGTGTTGTTTTTCTGCAATTAGGATTTAATTTTGAGTAGAGTTTATCGATTTCATGAATTTGGATTTACTAAATTTTTAAAATTNTCTGCATCAAAGAAGCTTTTTTTTTTCCTTTTTAGAGCGAGGGGAGAGAGAGAGAGGAGAGAGCTCTTTTTATTGTTTTTAAAAAGAGTCCATTTTTCATAGGTTTTATAAAGATTGAAGCTTTCTGTTCCGTAAGAACTACTCCATTGGGTTTGACCCGTGCGGAAGTGTTTCTTAAGCCTTACAGTTTGATTTTTTTTATTCATTTAATGTAATGAGAATGAATTGATTTAAAAATCTTTAAAAGTGTGAGTATTTCTATTGCTTTGTTTTTTTTTTTTTTTTTTTTTTTTTTTTTTTTTTTTTTTTTTTTNATGAGCTACTTCAACTTTTAAGCTTTGAGGATTCTCTAAACGACGTTCATACATTCATTTAATGTATGAACTTCTCTGATTTTTTTTCAGTTGTTCTCAGATTTGAATGTTTTTTTTTTCTGAATCTTTGAAGGGATTCAATCCTCAAGGAGAGTTAGTTCTTTGTTTCTTCTCATAAGTTTCTTCTTGTTTGTTCTTTGGAGTTCGGGTATTACCCCTTTATGTGTTGTTTTGCTGCAATTAGGATTTAATTTTGAGTAGAGTTTATCGATTTCATGAATTTGGATTTACTAAATTTTGAAAATTGTTTGGTGCAAAATTTAGTTAAGTTGGACTGAATCTTTGGTAAATTTGCAACCAATAGCTTCTTTTGGTATTGAAAATAACAGGTATTTTTTTTTCTTTATTAAAATTTGTGTTTGTTTGATATTTGATTTACTATGATGAGTGTTTATCCACCAAATCAGATATTTTGTTTTATTAGATTTGAATCCAAACTTTCTCAAAGCCAAAGCTATATATTCAATTTTTCTGGCTGAAGTTTTCATCTTTGATAGTTCTATATATCTTTCAGACCTCAATNTAAAATTGTTTGGTGCAAAATTTAGTTAAGTTGGACTGAATCTTTGGTAAGTTTGCAACCAATAGCTTCTTTTGGTATTGAAAATAACAGGTATTTTTTTTCTTTATTAAAATTTGTGTTTGTTTGATATTTGATTTGCTATGATGAGTGTTTATATACCAAATCAAATATTTTGTTTTATTAGCTTTGAATCCAAACTTTCTCAAAGCCAAAAGCTATATATTCAATTTTTCTGGCTGAAGTTTTCATCTTTGATAGTTCTATATATGTTTCAGACCTCAATTTTGCATATTTTAATCCACTCATTTATTGAGTAAATACTTAAATTTGAGGTTTTTAACTTTCCTATTTTAAGCAAATACTTGAATTAACCGTGAAACAAAATGAGAAAGTAGAGTTTTTGAAAGTTTTTCTACATATTATATACTTTTGTATTCTAAAAATATAAAAAAAAAACAATTTTTTTTATATCTATCACCCTCTATATCATTCTATAAAAAAAACTCATCATTACCACCAAATTTCTAAACATCAGTCCCATGCACATCCTCAGTCTCATATTTTAATCTAATTTTGTGTTTTTGTTGCCATTGAATATGTAGGTGAAGCAAAGTCATCATGACTTATGAAATTGAGAATGAGGATGCAATAAAAAAGGTTAGTAAAATGTTCTTGCATTTTTGTTTTTGCAAAGTTTTTATGATGGCTTGGATGGCTTAATCAGTGATTATTTGTATTCTGGTTGCTNGTTTCATCTTTTCATATTAAATCAATGGTATCCATGCAAAGCTATGTGTATTCTTCTTCATGAAATTGATTTTAGGGCACATTTATAATTTATTTGCTTGTTTTTTTCCCCCTTAAATAAGNATGGCTTTGTATCTGATCCAGTCAATACCTGGCGTGCCTTCTTTCTTCTTAAAGATCCACTTGCAACCAACCACTCGTTTGTTCTTTGGTCGNATACCGAAAACAGTGAAAATGAATCCGGTCAGTGACTTCCTGGTGTCAATGCTTCCTGCATAANAAGATAAATAAGGGAAATTTACATAAGTGCAACAATTCTTATAGATTTACGTATCTAACTCCTAAAATTTGATATTTACATTTATAATACCTTAGTGCCATAAATATACGCATACATATGCGAATCTGACTAATAAAAAAGTCAGCAAATGTGGTATTTTTGATGTGATGTTAAAAATTTGTGGGTTGTGAATGCAAATATTAAAGTTAGGTGTTAGATATCTAAATGCATAAGATCCGTGTGATATTCATGTAAATGCCTCGATAATTTTTTTTAATGAAATAAGACATACATTAAGCCTGAAAAAGTATTAGTCTATGTTGCTGAGCAAAATGCATTAATTTTGCTCTCTTTCACCGTCCCATCATCTAGTAGTTGACTAGAAATGATGAAAATTTGTTTCAGACCTCCAAC
Source organism: Phalaenopsis hybrid cultivar (assembly GCA_002079205.1). NCBI lineage: Eukaryota > Viridiplantae > Streptophyta > Magnoliopsida > Asparagales > Orchidaceae > Phalaenopsis > Phalaenopsis hybrid cultivar. The sequence continues at coordinate 194,505 of JXCR01142697.1, forward strand.
ATATAGAACGAAACATTAGCATATTGATACAATCCTGACAAAAAATATTGAATAAACAACGAATAAATTGCAATAGAGAGATGGGAAAACTCAGATGAGTGCTGATCTTGTTAATATCAATGAAAATAAACAAAATACATTGTTGATCTACTATTCGAGACGTAGATCGTCCCTCCACAAACGCTAGATGCCACTAGGAATCCTTCTAGAAAAGAAAAACTATAACCAAACAAAACCTAAAACAAACTCTTCAAAATTTCTCTTTATAAAAGCTCTCCCAGCTCCCTTGCAAACTTCCCTGCCCCTTCATACGTGATTAGCGCCTTAGTTGGCCCCAAATGAGGGTTGGAATCCTCTGCGGCTGCACCAAGTCTTCCTGCCCACTCCTACTAAACTTGTCGGCTCCTGAACTTTTGGGGTGGACCGGTCGGCTGGGTTTCGATCGGTCCTGCCTGGATCAGTTGTCTCACATGCCCAACACATAGCCTCATTAACTTAGAGCTTGTTAGGGATCAATTTTATTATTATTATTTTGTTTTAAAAATATGTTTGTTTAATGTATTTTTTACAAATTTTTATTTTTTATTTTTAATAATAAATTAATATATTTTTTGAAAACACGCAAAAGAACTTTTAAGTGTTTAAAATGTTTTTAAAAATAATCATACTTTAATCAAATAGGCAATGATTTATTTAAAATCAAAGCATAAACAAAATTAAAAAACAAAGAAAACCAAATGTCCCCTTATTTATTTTTTTTCGTTGATTCACAGTCATTTTTAGCTGGTTTGGCTGCATCAGGAGCAATAACATCTGCTTTGAGGCTCATTACAAAAGCGGCTTTCGAGCACAGCCACGATGGCCTTCGAAAAGGAGCGAGTATGTAACAACAACCTTTTGTTTAACGTATTGAAAAAGTCACATTTTTCAATATTTTATCATCTACATTTCATCATAAACATCAATTTATCTGACATGAATTTCGCTCTCCCAGTTATGTTCTTCGCTTTTGCATCATTTCTAGAACTTGTATGTTTTCTACTCTATGCATACGTGTTTCCGAAATTGCCTATCGTGAGGTATTATCGCTCAAAGGCTGCTTCGGAAGGATCTAAGACGGTTTCCGCCGACCTTGCGGCAGCTGGCATCGACGTAAAGAATGAGCAAGTGGTATGTTGGTGTATGCGCTTCTCATTTTAGTTTTTGTAAGAATGATTTACATACATATCACTCAATTCTTATGTATTTAATTTTTACATTCATACCACTTTATCTATGCATGAAAAGACATATTTCATTTTTTGAAAGTTAAATCTTGATATTTTTTATGTGATATGAAAGATTTGTATGGTATATATATAAGAGGCAAAGTTTAGGTGTTATATGTATGTATGTATGTATGTTTGTTTGTTTGTATGTATGTGTATATATATATATATATAAGGAAACGGCATTTGGGTCCAGTGGGCCCCAAATACCGCTTCCCCTTTGCTCACGGGCACCTATGATTGGGTTTTTGCGCCACGTGCTTAATATTCCAGAGCTCCCGTGCCATGGTGGAGTCGAACCCTTGACCTAAAGGGAATTACAATAACCCCACCACCAACAGGCCAAGGCTTGCGACGCGCGCGCACACATACACACATACAGACAACCCTATATATAAGAATTGGTGGTATGCATTTAAATGCCCCTATATTTTTTATTAGGAGGATGTACATACACAACAATCATGTCTTATGTGTTTACATATCTTATATCTAAACTTTTAATTTTTACATATTTGCCGCCTTATCTATACATGAAAAGGTAAATTTTTACTCTTTTTTTTTTTTTTTTTGAAGTTAAAATAGTAGTACTTTTGATGTGGTATGAAAGCATTGGGCTGTATAAATGTAAAAAATAAAGTTTAGATGTCTTATATGCAAATAAAAATTAGGTTTATGACTTCTAATTATGAAAACATGAACAAGGCTGAAGAAGATCCAAAGCACATGGAACTTCTGACAATGAAGCAGCTGCTGAAAAAGAATTTGGATTATGCGTTGGATTTGTACCTCATATATGCTCTCACATTGTCTATCTTCCCTGGCTTTCTTTCTGAAGATACTGGAAATCATGCATTGGGATCTTGGTATGATTGTAATTTCTTTCCAGGTTTAAATTTTGGGAAATTTACATATATACCACTTAATTCTTACATAACTAATAACTAAAGTTTGATATTTGCACTTTTAACACTTGGATTTCATGAACTTTTGAGTGAAAAGGTATATATTTCACTTTCACAAGTTAGTAATAGTGATTTTTGTTATGTGATGTTAAAGATATGATGTTACGCATGTAAATATGAAAGTTTATGTGTTGAATGTGTAAATACGTAAGAATTGTGTGGCATGTACATACCACATAATTCTTATGTATTTAACACCTAAATGTTACTTACACTTTTAGCACTTTGATGTCATAACTTATGCATGAAAACGTGCATTTTTTTTTTTTGTGATATTAAAGATAACAAGAGCTATGCATGTAAACTTGAATGATTTGGGTATTAGATATGTAAATACATAAAAAATTGTATGATATGCATGTAAATTCCCCATAATCTTTGGAAGCAATTTAAATTAAAAAACTATTGCATGGCAGAAAAATCAAAATGTTTAGCCTTTTAGGTGTTAAATGTCAGAAAAGTTCATGAGGTCATTTTAGTGCTGTTTATAAAAGTATCAAATTAGTTCATCGACTTCTTTAATATGGATTGATATAATCCCCAAAGATGAATATTTTAACCCATATTAAAACAGCCTGAGGACTAGATTGACACTTATATAGATTCCGGGACTAAAATAATCTACTTATAAAGAATCAAAGAATCTTCTTAGCACTTTTCTCAAACATTTAGGCGATATTTGGCAACATACTATTAATAGAATTTAGCCATGGATTTAACTTAAACCAAACAAAAAAAAAATGAAAATTAAATTCAACGATCCGATAAATTGAATTATCTCGCATTCTATCTTTTTTTTCTCTTGTTTTATCTCTTTATTACGTAAATCCGTATTTACTAAGTGTTTGTTTGGGGCTGCTGTTTCTTATTAAGAAACAGTTGTGAAACTGCTGAAGAATAATCTGATATTGCAAAAAACTGCAGTGACTTTTACAAATTTTTTTTTTTTTAAACTCGGACCACAGTTAGAATGTTGTCTGGGAAAACACTAATTTCAGCGGCAACTTTTTAAAAAGGTTTCCAAAACGTAGTTTGTCCAAACGGGCGCGGTGCAGTGCCCGCACTGCCACCCCAAACGAACCTTCAATTTGACTGCAAGACGGATTTATTCTGTCGCCATTCACGAGCTCCATTTTTGTCGCACACTAAATTTGTTAAATCCTATTTAACATAAATTTAAGCTGCACCCCAACACCATCTTACTGTTAATGTTCCTTGAATTATGTAGATTTTCTTAAGCTATTTACCAGAGAGTTGTTGTGATTGTGCAAGGTATGCTCTTGTGTTGATTACAATGTACAATGTGTTTGATCTCATTGGGAGATACACGCCTCTCATCAAATTCATCCGCATAGAATCTCGGAAGGGTTTAATGGCTGCGGTTATTTCTCGTTTCTTGTTCATCCCTGCGTTCTACTTCACCGCGAAGAAGGGAGGGCAAGGGTGGATGATCATGCTGACGTCACTTCTAGGGTTTACCAATGGCCATCTCACTGTTTGTGTGCTCACCACAGCACCCAAAGGATACAAGGTAAAGTGTTTCTGATACTGTCGTGATTGTAAGGCCGTTAACGGTCCGATTTTGAGCCTAGGTGGGATCAGCTCGACCAGCTCGGCTCAAATTCAGCTTGTGGCTCATTACATTCTATTTCGAACTGAATCGGCTAGAAATTGAATTGAGTTGGATCCGATTCGAAATCGAAACAAGCTTGTCAAATGGCTCGAATTGAGTTACTTGGGTTCCATAAATTGGCTCATGACTTGTTATAATTAATTTTACTTAGCATTATATAATATAATTTCTTTAAATAAAAAATTTCAGCAAGCCATTCTGGAGTCAATTCAAGCCGATTTATGCATGGCTCGAAATCAACTACAAAAAATTCGATCCAAAGTTTTTCGGCTCATAACTTAGCTTGTTTATTTAGATATTTTTTTTTCAACCACGAGTAATTTAAAAAGTGTTTGGATCTTAACTGGAGTTTTCTTGTGCAGGGGCCAGAGGCAAATGCTTTGGGAAATTTGTTGGTCATGTTTCTTCTTGGTGGCATTTTTTCAGGAGTTGCATTAGATTGGCTATGGCTCATTGGCAAAGGATGGTGAAGTTATTTATTACAAATTCATTTTGCACCCAAAACTATTATTAATTGTCAAAAATAATGAAGGGTTTTATTTGTAATGAAAATGGAGGCTTCAAGTTGGATACATAGTTCTCAAATGAAAGAAAATGGAGATGTTGATGTGAATGTATTTCTTGTCCATGTGTCACAACTATTGTTTGTTGTGATATTTTAATTTTATTTCTCAAACTTATACCGTTGTGAAATATCTACTTCATGGCATATAAATGAGACACAAAGAACACAAGCAAACACAGATCGTTTACGTAGTTCGATCCAACTAGATCTACGTCCACGGGAGGGAATCAATCAAATAGTTCACTAAGGCAAAAGAAATGGAGAATACATAGCTTATACATAGATATGAGCCCTCATCTTCCTTCTATGGTCTCCCTCTTAAGCGACACTTTGATATAAGAGCTCAAGATTCTCTCCTCCTTTGTGGTAGCTTAAGATCTCTTCCATTGCTCTCCTAAGCCTCACACCCTCTCTATTTATAGAAGCAAGAGAGTGGTAGGTGAGAGGTAGGTGGGAGGTAGGTGGGAGGTAGGTGGGAGGTAGGTGAGCGATAGGTGACATGTGGTAGGTGAGCGGTACCACATTACAAAAGTGTCATTTTACCTTAGTTTAATAATTGGGGGTCAAAATAACATATATCATGCCTTAATTTATACATTTATACGTTCAATGATTAAGGGTGTCTTTAGTACAACTGCAACTATTTGAAGAAGCAGTTGTAAAACTGTTTTTTTAAAAAACTATGATGGCTATTGTATTTTTTTATGAAAATATCTTTCTAGCGGCCACCGTATTTAGTCAAGTCAGGTTGCAGCTAAAAAGTTTTAAGGGCATGTATATACATTCTTTCAGGTGGGGAAAAGGGGCAAATGAGGGTAATAAGTTCTTGATGAACAAATTTTATTTTAAAAGTTATATATTTAACACCTAAAATTTTTTATTTACTTGCATGAACACCTAAACTTTTATTGTTTATATTCCCAACATTCACTGAAGAACATCCAAACAAAGACAAAAATTTCTAAATATCTTAAAAATTTTGGCATGCAATAATGTTCTAATGTTTAGTTTATACAATTCAATTTTCATTTATATAAATAATATTTATTTAAAAAACATGAAAATTCTTTTATCATTAATTTGTCTAAAGAAAAAAATATTTTTAAAACTATACTTTGATGAGTTTGACAATAAAATGTTGTATAAATAAATTCAAAAATTTAGATATTGGATGTGTAAATATGTAAAAATTTATGAATGTTATAATGGGAGGTGATTGCGCATTTAGTATTGTGTCTGAAATTTATCAGCCTCAACTCTTCAATAGTGAATATTGCATTTTTAAGATATGACGCCCGTTGTGAGTGTTAGGTTAGGAGGGATTATTGCGTGCGGACACCACATGCATCTCTGCATGCGGTGTTCAATCTTGGGCGTAGATCACAATGATCTACGATCAGGATTATTTCAGTTTTAAAAAAAAAATAAAAAATTTTAGGTGGGGCCCACCGAAATACATCAGGACCGTAAATCATGTGATTTNCCACATTACAAAACTGCCATTTTACCTTAGTTAATTAATTGGGGGTCAAAATAACAGAACAAATCTTAAATTGATCTGGCCAGCAATACAAGAACCGTATTTAAACGACTGTTATTACATGAACTATATTACTTTTTTGTCTGAAACTCTTATAAAATCGATAGGAGCACTCCTTATTTTAAGTTCGCGACTAATGATATCTACAAAACAAAGATGGGTAATATCAGTATTTTTAAGTTTGTGTCAACTGGTGTTGCTTCATCTTGTTCCTACCCTCAATGGATCCCCATGAAGGATTTGGAGGACCGTTCCTTATTTGTAAGTTGTAACCATATATTTTCAATACATCACACCATTATTCCACAAATTATGCTAAATTACATATCCTTCTCTGAACATTGGGATGACTTTAATCGTGATGCTGGACTTTTTGATTTACAGAATGACTCCTTTCAATATTTTATGGACTCAGATTGACTGCATAATTGAACCCCCTTCAATTTGGTTTACTCCATCCTTTCCATAATGATTATCTTAATCTTCACAGCATTAATATTCTTTAATGATAAATATGTTGTTTTCTCTTTTGTCTTTATAATTTGAATAAAATATATTAATAATGTTGTATTATTATTACGAAATCTAATTAGTAACTCAAATCAGCTTCATTTTTGTCATCAAGAACAATTTAGGGCAAGTAATTTACAACAACCAACTCTTAACAAATCATTTACCAAGAAATATATGTTTATATCTGTTGTGAGATATGTACTTCCTGACATAAAAAAATGAAACGCAAAGAACACAAGCAAACACAGATCGTTTACGTGGTTCGATTCAACTGGATCTACGTCCACGGGAGGGAATCAATCAAATAGTTCACTAAGGCAAAAAAATGGAGAATACATAGCTTATACATAGAGATGAGCCCTCATCTTCCTTCTATGGCCTCCCTCTCAAGCGACACCTTGATACAAGGTCTCAAGGTGCTCTCTTCCTCTCTAGCTCTCTAGTTATTCTCTCATCCTTTGTGGTAGCTTAAGATCTCTTTCCTTGCTCTTTTAAGCCTCACACCCTCTATATTTATAGAAGCAAGAGAGTGGTAGGTCGGAGGTAGGTAGGTGGTAGGTGAGCAGAAGGTGAGATGTGGTAGGTGAGCGGTGCCACATTACAAAATTGCCCTTTTACCTTAGCTCATTAAATGAAGGTCAAAATAACAATATCCGTTATAAGGTTAAAAATAATTATATGATGAAATTATTCATTATTTTTTTTTGAATGACCTAACAATTTAGAATGAAACAAAAAATACTAAGTTCAAATGTTCATTTGTTTTATAATAAATGCAATTTTACAAGCATAACAAGTTTATATATATATATATATATATATATATATATATATACTTTTTATATTAATTTTTTATATGTATTAAAAAATGCTAAATTTAATTATTTTTAAAATTTATTAGGAGGTAGTAATTGTAAAAGAAATATAAGTTAAGGTGTTAGATTTGTAAATAAATAGGATTTGGGTGGTTAAATGTTCTTAAAATAGAGCACATTCTTGATTTAGGGGTTAAATATGTAGCTTCGTTAGAGTTGGGTGGTAATGCATGTAAATGACCTAGCAATTTAGAAAAGAAAATTTATTGGGTGCCATCCGCATCCTAAATCCAGCTCTTTGTTTATAGAGAATTGAGATGGTGAGCAGGAGCTTGATTTTATAGTTCATGGAGTACATGGGCGGATCCATGTACATTTGAGATGGGGCAATTGCCCTCTGAATATGCTCTGGATGGCTCTATCAGTTGTTTTAATAATGGAACTAGTCCGTACTTCGGCACAACCTATGATAGATTCCTCGATATATGTTTCCAAAAGATAGTTCTCTCCCCTAAAGACCAGTCGAGAACTGCTGTTATTATCTACAACCATCTAAAATTACTGGCTTTGGAAAGGCCGGTTGATCGGGCACGGGCTCTCGGCTCATTAGCACCTCCTTGCCACATTAAAGATCTAGCCGATACTTTTGACTATCTCTATTTTAATGAAGAAGAGCAAAGTTTCTTTGCAACCACACGATATTCAACTATGTTGTGCTTTGATCTTAACTGAGAAAATGTTAAATTGATATGTCTGGCGTTATAGAAACTGACTTCCTATCACTTTTGGTATCAAAACTATGTTGTTTGTTCATTGGGAACTCTTCTAAATATAAAGAGGAAGATTCAAAACATTAAAAACGAGACCAATGAGACTTATACAGGAAAGACAACCAGGGTTGCTATTTTTGAGCTTGTGCGAGCTGATATTGCAGAAATTGTGGAATGAACACTCTGTACAGGATGTGCTCCACTTGCTATTGCTTAATGTTGGTTATTATTACAAGCACATTATTACATAACTGTTCTTAGGTAATGAAGAGTGCCAGCGGTAAATTAAGACATTGATGTAATTTTCTCTATGACCTACCCTTAAGATGATGGTTCTTGGGGAGAATTTGATGCTTGCTTTGAAATAGTGAAGTTTTTGCTTGGCCAAAGGTTTGGTGAAGATATCTCCAAATTGATCTTGAGTGAAAATGTAGTGGATTTTGAATTGGCCTTGATTGACATGATCCCAAATAAAATGATAGTCTATCTCGATTCCTGAAATTAAACAATTTTTGGAAGATAAGACAGATTCCAAATCATGCTTAGATCAATGCATGATTGGAAGGTTGAACAAGCTCAATTCTCATAGTATTAAGACACTCAAACAATCAGCAAACAACATCAAATCAATGGAATCTCTTCAATTCGTTCGACAGAGTGATCTGGATTTTTTTATTATTTGGAAAGAGACCTCTCACATAATCTATAAATAGAGCCATGCTTCCCTCTTGAGAAGAGGACTGGACCTTGAACTATAAGAAGACTGAAGCTTGGAGAAGGTGTTGAAATCAACACATCTTTTGCATTGCATATCCAACAAATAGCTCTCACTCCTGCAGTCTTCGATCACTGCTCATCGCTGCCACTGACCACCATAAACTGCCACCAATTCCTGTAGTTGATGATCACTGCTCATCACGGCCTCTATTATAAACCAATGCTCCTGAAACAATCATCTGCTGCACACATAACCAACTACTATCATGGCTCCAACCACCAACATGACTCTCAACCATCAAGCGAACCAAACAAGAACAAATTTTTTGAGCTCGATTTTATAAGTGAGCCGAACACAAATAAGGATTTTTCGTTCATGTTCGACTCATTTTGGCTTGAAATAAGAAAATAATAGCATTTATTTATATCTTTTAATATTAATTTTTTTTTTGTTTGTATTAAAAATTGCTAAATTTATTATTTTTAAAATTTATTTAGATGGTAATAATTGTATATAATATAAGTTAAGGTGTTGGAATGGCAAAGAAATAGGATTCGAGTGGCATCTATGTAAATGGGCTTAAAATTGGTTATTCCATTGCTGTTTAAATATAGAATAAAAAGAAGAGGAAAGTTATTCTATAGTTCCTAAGGCATTGCCCAGCCATTGAATTTAGCTCAAATTAAAGTTGCTAATTTGATCAACTTAAATGGAGTTGTGCTGAATAAATAGACACATTTTATTTTGGTAGATCATTTGTTAAGAGAGAATTGTTGTAAGTTACTTGCTTTAAATGATTATTTATGACAGAAATGAAGCTGATTTGATTTTCAAATTATAAAGACAAGTAAACAACATATTTAATAATTAAAAAAAAAAATACTTCAACATAATTCCTAAACAAATTATCCAACAAATATGAAACAACAAACTTACAAGCTCTCTTTGAATGATTAAGATACATTATGGAAATGATGGTGTAGACCAAATTGAAGGGGGCCAATTATATAGTGAATTTGAGTCATGAAAATACTGAAAGCAGTCATTATGTAAATCAAAGAGCCCAGCATCACGATTAATGTTATTCAAATGATCAGAGAAGTGTATGCAATTTGACCTAATTTCGGGAACAGTGGTGTAATGTATAAAAAATGTATGGTTACAACCTATAAATAAGAAGCAATATTCCAAATCCTTGATGGGGATTCATTGAGAGTGGGAGCAAGATGAAGCAACACCAGTCGGCGCAAACTTAAAAACATTGATCTTGATTGTCTTTATTATGTAAATATCTTCAGGCATACTTTGACAGAAAAAAAAACTTCTCTCAATTTTTATAAGAGTTCATGACAAAAAAAAGAATATAGTTTCTGTAATAGCAGTCATTTAAATATGGTTCATGTACTGTTGGACATATCAATTTAACTTTTTTTCCATTATGATTAAAGGTGAGCACCGCTGAAAAATGTGTGATTGCATAGAGAATTTGTTTTTCTTCATTAAAATAAATATCATCAAACTTCTCATTATAATTTTTTGGGTCGTACGGAGGTGTTTGCGGGCCCAAAACCCATGCCCGATCGCCCAGCCCTGCCAAAGCCAATGATTTCTTATAGTGGCAGATAACAACAACAGTTACAGAAGTATTGTTAGAGGAGAGAACGATCCTTTGGAAATCTACATCGTAGAGTTTTTCAGATTGTGTGACGTTGTTTCCGGGGATGGTCGAGAGGGATGGGAGGAACATTTCAACCTTTGTGAGTGGGTTGAAGAGATGAGGCTGCAAATTCTTTTTGTCAAGTGTCATGAGCCATTCATCCTTTGAGCTGATGAAGTGTTGGCTAGAGATGTGGCTACTGAGGGAGGAGAAGCGGTGGCTAGAGATGTGGCTACTGAGGGAGGAGAAGCGGTGATGAGTACCGCGGCTATGTTCGATGGTAAGATCACAAAATGTGAGTGTGTCGGAGGCCTCTCCGACATAGTAGGGAAGAAGAAACCATGGGAGGGACAACACTGCATTGGAAGATGGAAGTTGTTGGCAAGAGCCGAATTCCACGAGGTGCAAACGGCGGAGAAGCAGAGGATATCGACAATGGGTACGAAGGAGGAGATGCAACGAAGGAGATCTATAGGGAGATAGGACCAAGCCATGGGGTAGCAAACGAAATAAAGCAAAGTAACAATGTCTTCTACCTCTGCGAAGGTCCTATATATAATCGACCGTCATGATAGAAGGATGGTTTTGAAATTTATAATTTGGGGGTGAAGGTGGGGAGGGGATTTTCTCCCGTACCTACATTAGAGTTTTAACGCCCAAACAATGTTAAAAATAGAGCCTTTACTTATTTAACAATTAAATACAAACCACTCACTTGTTTCATATCTACATAACTAACACCTATATTTTAGTTTTTACATTTTTACCACTTTAATTATAGATGAAAAAAAGAGTTTCCTTTTTAAAAATTTAATTAAGATGTCTCACAGCTCTATATATTTGTTCCGAAGCATGGGACGGGAGGTCCTCTTGGGAACTATTTTCTTAATTTAGGCCTAAATTAAATATATATTTTTAGGCCTATTTTTATCTCACAATTTTGATGCATTTACATCTTTAAAATCTAAAATTTGATATTTATATAAATGACCTTCTATGCATGAAATCGTGTATATATATATATATATATATATTTATATTTAAAATTAAAATGGCGGTGATACGAAAGATTTGAGCNGTGCCGACTAATGCCAGCCGACCAACTTGCCTAGCGTGGGTGACCAAACCCAAGGCGACACCACAAAAATGGTCAATCAAAAGGCGTTTGGTCGGGCTGACCGGTATCATTCGACCAATCTGACTATCTGATAACAGACGATTGATTAAGTAGGACGATAACAGGTGGCCGATCAAACTCTTCGGCGTGGGCGACCAAACCCACAACACCTAGCAAACTCTAATCATAGAGGTGGCTAAAAAGGAAAATACGAAGGTTGAGGGGGCTATACCGTCATAATGGTTGATCGAAGCCCATTCATTGCTCGGGAAGAAGCTCTCTTCGTCACTAACAGCTTTAAGTGACGCTCCAGGTATCGGCCTCCGCTACCCTCAGGTGATGAATCTCTCATCCCAAGGAGTTTTTCGGCACATACGCCACACCATGCTTTGCTCTTCCTCTCTTTTTCCTGGACCAGGACGGTGACCGAGAAAGAAAACACGAGAGGAGGAAGGAGAAAGAAATGGAGAAAAGGAAGAGGAAAAAGGGTGAAGAAGCTCTCCAAAAACTCTCCAAAACTCTTCTTCAGCTCTCTGTGATCACTCCTGGCTCTCCCCAAATGAAAATGATTGCTATATCTCCCCAGATCTCTCCCGCAGGAAGGATATTCAGGTTTGAATGACTACTTGCCTCTTTTGGCTTAGGATCGGTCCAACAGCTTATCTCGCTGGTCAGATGGCTTCCTGATGGAAAAACAAGGACAAGGCAATGGAATGAATTAAAACAGGCTGAAGGGCTTGACATGACCACACCACAAATAGGGTGTGGCCACTCCTGGGCATGGTTACAACCCCATGTGGGTGTGGTCA
>JXCR01142697.1:210695-224133 GCA_002079205.1 Phalaenopsis hybrid cultivar
ATATATATATATATATATATTATTTTTATTCCAATTGAGTCGTGGCTTAAATAATGCTTCTAAAACTCTAACATCAATTTTAACTTTTTATAAAAATTTCGATACACATAACAAATATCTAACGGACATGGATCTTAAGTTAATTTTTTTAGCAAGAAATATTCATAACCTCAAAAGTCATCCAAAATTCTGATTTCAACAAGCTAACAACCAAACCTACTGACTCGACAAGAACTCAATGTTACCGAAATTGGTTTAATCCAAACCAAATCAAGCACATATCAAGTCATTAAACCGTTTTTAAAAGTTTTCTGGATATATTTGGAAGGTCAAACAAATGATGATACTAACGAGTCTATAGTTAAATGGAGTGACTTGAAATCATTAAGGCACTTAAATGTTAATCAAATATCGTATTATCGAATGAAACTCTCTCAGTCGTTTGATCAAAGTTATTCATATTCCTGCATTAATTGTATTTAAAACTTTATAAATAGAGCCCCACCCTTTCATGGGGGAGGAGCTCGACGCTTGAGAAATAAAACATGAAGATGTATGAAGAAGCTGAAATTCAACTCTACTGCCGCCATTAAACATTACCAACCGTCGATAACTACTTTGATAGCNGTAGATATAATGTATTTCTAATTTTGCATGATTTTTCACTTTCCTCCATAGCTTTTTTATATAATTTTATTTGGTAAAGAATTAAACAAGTATTTCTATCTTATAACTTATTATAATAAATAAATTCATTTATTTAAGAGAAAATNATTTGATAATGAATTAAACAAGTATTTCTATCTTATAACTTATTATAATAAATAAATTCATTTATTTAATAGAAAATATATTATTGAAATGATAAATTCAGTATTGAATTTTTTTTAACATTATTAATTTTCTTAAGTTTGAAGGCCTCAAGATTTGTTTTTGGATAAATATAATATTACTTATTTTTAAAGTCTTAAATTTTAAGTTTATGGATACATGTCTGTATTCTTGATTTTTTTTAAGACTCTTGAGTCATCAGCTTTTATATAATTTCATTATTTGAATAGATCTCACTACCGAATCATATCAATGATTCGAAGATTAGAGAATCAAATAAATAAATAAATATATATATATATATATATATATATAATAACAAATATTTACTGCTTNCTATTATTAAAATGATAAATTCAGTATTGAATTTTTTTTTAACATTATTAATTTTCTTAAGTTTGAAGGCCTCAAGATTTGTTTTTGGATAAATATAATATTACTTATTTTTAAAGTCTTAAATTTTAAATTTATGGATACATGTCTGTATTCTTGGTTTTTTTTTTAAGATTCGGAGTCGTCAGCTTGTATATTTAAATGTCGTGATATAATTTCATTATTTGAATAGATTTCACTACCGAATCATATCAATGATTCAAAGATTAGAGAAATAAAAAAAATTATATATAATAACAAATAGGTAAACAGAAGATCAGATACCACCACAACCGTGAGAAATTAGGGTTTCAATCCGCTCAAGTTGGGACTATGGCTTGTATGAAGACACTCTTGGCCTCGCTAGGGATTTGGCCACAAATGTAAAATCCTAACCTAAGGATTTCTCTCAGACAAAACTGGCCCAATCAATAGGCGTATGACCGTGCCGACTAATGCCAGCCGACCACCTTGCCTAGCGTGGGTGACCAAACCCAAGGCGACACCACAAAAATGGTCAATCAAAAGGCGTTTAGCCGGGCTGACCGGTATCATTCGACCAATTTGACTGTCCGATAACGGATGATTTTATAAGTAGGACAATAACAAGTGGCCGATCAAACTCTTCGGCGTGGACGATCAAACCCACAACACCTAGCAAACTCTAATCATAGAGGTGGCTAAGAAAGAAAATACGAAGGTTGAGGGGGCTATACCGTCATAGTGGTTGATCGAAGCCCATTCGTTGCTCGGGAAGAAGCTCTCTTCGTCACTAAGAGATTTCAGTGAGGCTCCAAGTATCGGCCTCCGCTCCCCTCAGGTGATGAATCTCTCCTCCCAAGGAGTTTTCCGGCACTGACGCTACACCATGCTTTGCTCTTCCTCTCTTTTTCCTGTACCAGGACGGTGACCGAGAAAGAAAACGCGAGAGGAGGAAGGAGAAAGAAATAGAGAAAAGGAAGAGGAAAAAGGGTGAAGAAGCTCTCCAAGGACTTTCCAAAACTCTTCTTTAGCTCTCTGTGATCACTCCTGGCTCTCCCCAAATGAAAATGATTGCTATATCTCCCCAGATCTCTCCCGCGGGAAGGATATTCAGGTTCGAATGACTACTTGCCTCTTTTGGCTTAGGATCGGTCCAACAACTTATCTCGCTGGTCAGATGGCTTCTAGATGGAAAAACAAGGACAAGGCAATGGAATGAATTAAAACAGATTGAAGGGCTTGACATGACCTCACCAGAAATAGGGTGTGGCCACTCCTGGGCATGGTTACAACCCCATGTGGGTGTGGTCACGCTTAGCATACTTGGGGCTATTTTTCTATTTTTATTAATTTAAACCATGTGGCAAGATCTGGAAGGCTCTCTCTAAGAGAAAATGACGTTCTAGACGCATCCACACTATCCTTTCTGCCATCCAAAGTCATTTAAAGAATAATTCATCACGAGAAATTCAATTTTGGCGTCTGATTTGTTCGTGTTGCGTTGAACAAAATTTCCGGTCAGGGCTATCCCATCAATGTAATGTCGGTCGGCCCTCGTCTCATCAAACAACCAAAGTCTAACAAAACAATCTTGACCACGTGCCAGAGGATGGAAAATGGATATCCTGTCTTGGGCAGGCACATGTGGGTGAAATATACCCTAAGTTCGGTTGAGCAAAGATCCCACTCTCGTGGCATTAAAAGATGATGCTAACAACTCCAACTAATTTGATTTATTTACATATCCAACACCTAGACTTTGTTTTTTACATTTATACCACCCAAATATTTTATAAGTCATAAAAAATACCAGCATTTAAACTTTTTAAAAGTGAAATACACCTTGTCATGCATAAGGTGGTATACACATAAAGAATGAAGTTTAGGTTTTTTCAAATATGTAGATACATAGGAATTGAGTGGTATGTATGAAAATCTTCCAGTTTTATATGAGATGGCTTAATTTGTTGGTAGGCTTTATTACGTTGATCTGAAATGTTCAAATAATGTTATATTGACTAAATTAACTATTCATCCCTCAACCAAGCACCCAAAAATGATCATGATGTTATACTTATTTCAGGGAAATTTATACACATAACGCACAAATCTTCTGTTTTTACATATCTCACACCTAAAATTTCGTATTTACATATATAACACTTCGGTGTATTAAATCTATGAATAATAATAGTGCTTTTTTAAGTGATTTTAAAGATTCTAATTCTATATGTGTAAATATGAAAGTTTAAGTGCGAGATTTGCAAATACATAAGAATTATGTGCTATTTACGTAAACGCCCCCTTTATTTAATAGAGTTTATTCTCACTTTCACTCAAAATATAATTAATCTTGAAAAGCTTGTCAATGACGTTAATCTTCAGCAAATTAAGAATATGTTGTAATGGAAGCTATTATTTGTTGAGTTTCATTTCATTAACACTCTTATAAAGCTTGATTTTTTATTTTTTTATTGGTGCTTACCATCTTAAAATTTATTTATATTTGGCTATCAATATGATAAATTTAAAAGGTGTACCTCACTGCATATTTTAGGATGTTGAATATTTTTAGAGTTTAGGGTCCTGTATTAAGACTCTCTTTTTTAAGACAAATGTGTGGGAGAATATGATGAATGTGTTGTTAAAGCTCGTGTTTCTCACTTTATAGTATCTCAAGATCCGTCAGTGGTCAGAAATGGCTAAATGAAAGTCTCTTTCACACACACACTCTCTCTCTAGGGATTCAAGTTTTTAGAGAAAGATAGAGAGAACGATTGTCTTCATTTTGATCCCCTCTGACATCCCTTTTATACAAAAAAGAAAAGAAATATGAAATTACATTCTGTACGGTATTACACATATCCACGATATCTTAGGAAAATGATTAGGAGCGCCATATATTAGGGCGGAGTCATGCACTATGATGTAATGATAGTCTTTTTTAGTGGCTAATTTGCTCCGTACTAGTTCAACCACTTTGACAGATGGGCTTAGCTTGACCACTTCGGCGAGTAGGTTTCGCTCGACCGTGCTTATTTTTATAACATAGTGGCAAACGTAGCTCAAAATTAATTCATTCATATTTTACTTTTAGGGTATATATAGCCAAATTTAAGCTTCATTAAATTGAAATATAATTTCTTCTATATTTAGGTACATGCAAATAAATGAATGCATTATAGGCGTAGCATCCCACAACAATAACTAACGTGGAATAATATAAGAAGAGGCGAGAGGGAGAGGGGAGAGGGGAGAGGGGAGAGGGGAGAGGTTATTGCTTCCAATTAAAATTTTTCACCTATAAATATGGCCCACTGAAGTACATATTTTTTTTTTTATTTTTTAAAACTGTGGGACCCATTTTCCAAGTGGCCATTTTTAATTTGACCCCGCACTCAAATTTGCTTCGGGTCTCTTGACCCAATAATTTTTGGGGAGAGAGGGAGCATCAAAAGAGGAAATTGGAGTGGCACTTGATCTTAGCATGGGTACTCTTAATTTAAACTCTTACGTACAATGATGGAACATTTACACATATACCCTTCAAATCATATGATTTTACATATCTAGCACTTAAACCCTTATATATATATATATATATATATATATATGCCATCTTATCTATGTATGAAAATGTGGATCTCACCTTTTAAATGCTAAAATAGTGATATTTTTATTGTGATGTGATTGATTTGGATGGTATAAATGTAACAAACAAAGTTTTTGTGTTAGATATGTAATTACATATGCGTTGGGTCCAATGTATGTATATGCCCTTAAAATAAAACGTGAAATATATATTTTCNGTCATAAAAACTACCAGCATTTAAACTTTTTAAAAGTGAAATACACCTTGTCATGCATAAGGTGGTATATACGTAAAGATTGAAGTTTAGGTTTTGTCAAATATGTAAATTCATAGGAATTGGGTGGTATGTATGTAAATCTTCCAGTTTTATATGAGATGGCTTAATTTGTTGGTAGGCTTTATTACGTTGATCTGAAATGTTCAAATAATGTTATATTGACTAAATTAACAATTCATCCCTCAACCAAGCACCCAAAAATGATCATGATGTTATATTTATTTCAGGGAAATTTATACACATAACACACAAATCTTCTGTTTTTACATACTCACACCTAAAATTTCGTATTTACATATATAACACTTCAGTGTATTAAATCTATGGATTATAATAGTGCTTTTTTAAGTGATTTTAAAGATTCTAATTCTATATGTGTAAATATGAAAGTTTAAGTGCGAGATTTGCAAATACATAAGAATTATGTGCTATTTATGTAAACGCCCCCTTTATTTAATAGAGTTTATTCTCTTCTCACTCAAAATATAATGAATCTTGAAAAGACTTGTCAATGACGTTAATCTTAAGCAAATTAAGATTATGTTGTAATGGAAGCTATTATTTGTTGAGTTTTATTTCATTAACACTCTTATAAAGCTTGATTTTTTATTTTTTTATTGGTGCTTACCCTCTTAAGATTTATTTATATTTGGCTTTCAATATGATAAATTTAAAAGGTGTACCTCACCGCACATTTTAGGATGTTGAATATTTTTAGGGTTTAGGGTCCTGTATTAAGACTCTTTTTTAAGACAAATGTAGGGGAGAATATGATGAATGTGTTGTTAAAGCTAGTGTTTCTCACTTTATAGTATCTCAAGATCCGTCAGTGGTCAGGAATGACTAAAATAAAGTCTCTTTCACTCTCTCTCTCTCTAGGGATTCAAGTTTTTAGAGAAAGATAGAGAGAACGATTGTCTTCATTTTGATCCCCTCTGACATCCCTTTTATACAAAAAAAGAATAGAAATATGAAATTACATTTTGTACGGTATTACGCATATCCATGATATCTTAGGGAAATGATTAGGAGCGCCATTTATTAGGGTGGAGTCATGTACTATGATGTAATGATAGTCTTTTTCAGTGGCTAGTTTGCTCCGTACTAGTTCAACCACTTTGACAGATGGGCTTAGCTTGACCACTTCGGCGGGTAGGTTTGGCTCGATCATGCTTATTATTATAACATAGTTGCAAAGATAGCTCAAAATTAATTCATTCATTTTTTACTTTTAGGGTATATATAGCCAAAATTAAGCTTCATTAAATTGAAATATAATTTCTTCTATATTTAAGTAACATGCAAATAAATGAATGCATTATAGGCATAGCACCACACAACAATAACTAACGTAGAATAAGATAAGAAGAGGCGAGAAAGGGAGGGGAGAGGTTATTGCTTCCAATTAAAATTTTTCACATACAAATATGGCTCACTAAAATACATATTTTATTATTATTTTTTAAAAGTGCGGGACCCATCTTCTAAGTGACCATTCTTATCCTGACAATAGTTTTTGGGGAGAGAGGGAGCAAGAGAAGTAAGAAATTGGTGTGGCAATTGATCATAGCATTGGTACTTTTAATTTAAACTCCTACAGTAAAATGAAGGAACATTTACACATATACCCTTCAAATCATATGATTTTACATATCTAGCACCTAAACCCTTTTACATATATACGCCATCTTATCTATGTATGAAATTGTGGATCTCCCTTTTTAAATGCTAAAATAGTGATATTTTTATTGTGATTTGATTGATTTGGATGGTATAAATGTAACAAACAAAGTTTTTGTGTTAGGTATGTAATTACATATGCGTTGGGTCCAATGTATGTATATGCCCTTAAAATAAAACGTGAAATATATATTTTTNATGATATTTTTATTGTGATGTGATTGATTTGGATGGTATAAATGTAACAAACAAAGTTTCGGTGTTAGATATGTAATTACATATGAGTTGGGTCCAATGTATGTATATGCCCTTAAAATAAAACATGAAATATATATTTTCATGCATAAATAAGGTGGTATGCATGTATAAATCAAAGTTTAGATGTTTGGAATCAATAGGAATTGAGTGGTANCATGCATAAATAAGGTGGTATGCTTGTATAAATCAAAGTTTAGATGTTTGGAATCAATAGGAATCGAGTGGTATTTATGTAAATCTTCCTTTAATTTGATTTTTATGAATACTCAATATTTAGCCACAGCCTTTGAAATTTTGATTGAATATTGAGGGTTTATGGTACGTTATTTTAATTAAAGTAAATTTCAACGGTTTATTGGTAAAGGTCAATTATATAATAAAAAATTTAAAAATTAATAATAAATTAAAAAAAAACATAAAAAAGAAATGTCAATTATATATTAAGCTGGCCTTCAACTTATTTCCTACGCTATAATAAATATATATTAATAAGTGCCCGGCCATGCACGGGAGAAACTCGTTATCTGCGATTTGTCTCTTAAGGTAATATTTTAAATATTTACTAGTTCATAATTGATGAAAAATGATATGTCAAGAGAGGTTAGCAGCATTTAGAGTGATTATCTAACTTCTTAGTGTTCATAAAATTCAACACATGCACCAAAAATTAAAAGAAATTAAGCAAAAGGAGACATCACGATTAAGGGCCATGACCCATTTGAAATAGTCTACAATGTAATTGTGAGTATATGGGTCTACTCTTCTTTAGAATTAAAGAATATGGAGTTACAAAATTGATATACATTGGTAGTTCGACTATAATAGCTATAACGAGCTGTTTAGAATGATTATTAAGGGTTTGTTTGGGGCGACTGTGACGCGGAGGTGTGATGTCATATTGCAGTTTTTCTGTTTGGCAAAACTATGCTTTGCCTAACTTCATAAAAAGCTACAGCTAAAAGTTGTGTTTTGTCACTAGACCTGATTAATTGTGGTGGTTACCAAAAAACCATGGTCTTATTTTTAAAAAAAAAGAAAATGTAATAGTCACCACAGCTTTTTGAACAACAGTTTCTTCTGCTGTTTAATAGTTGGTTCTTCAAACAACAGCAACTGTCTTTTATGTATGTAAATGTTCCTTTTATTTTAGAAAGATTTACATTGATGCCCTTTAATTCTTATGTATCCACATATTTAACACCTAAATTATAATTCTTACATGCATAGCACCTTTCCCATGCATGAAAAAATGTATTTAACCATTAAAAAATTAAAACATTAAAACATTGATATTTTTGATGTGATATGAAAATTTGGATGCTATAAATGTAAAAATTAAACTTTAGTTGTTGGATATGTAAATGCATTGGAATTGGGTGGTATGAATGTAAATGCCACTTTATTTTATGGTATCGTTGGAACTAAATTAAAATCAAGCTTATTAATATAATTATCATAACCCAATAAACTATCATTTATTATTTTTATAGTAATACTATCAAACCATCAAATAGACGAAACCAAAAAAAATTATTATTTTTATTCCAATTGAGTCGTGGCTTAAATAATGCTTCTAAAACTCTAACATCTATTTTAACTTTTTATAAAAATTTCGATACACCTAACAAATCTCTAGCTAACATGGATCTTAAGTTAATTTTTTTAGCAAGAAATATTCAGAACCACGAAAGTCATCCAAAATTCTGATTTCAACAAACTAATAACCAAACTTACTGACTCGACAAGAAGAACTCAATGTTATTGAAATTGGTTCAATCCGAACCAAATCAAGCACAAATCAAGTCATTAAACCGTTTTTGAAAGTTTTTTGGACATATTTGGAAGGTCTAACAAATGATGATACTAACGAGTCTATAGTTAAATGGAGTGTCTTGACATCATTAAGGCACTTAAATGTTCATCAAGTATCGTGTGATTGAAGGAAACTCTCTCAGTCGTTTGATCAAAGTTATTCATATTTCTGCATTAATTATATCTACAACTTTATAAATAGAGCCCCACCCTCTCATGGGGGAGGAGCTCGAGGCTTGAGAAATAAAACATGAAGATTTATGAAGAAGCTGAAATTCAACTCTACTGCCGCCATTAAACATTACCAACCGTCGATAACTACTTTGATAGCTTGGATTTTTATTATTTATTTTTTATAATTTTATTTAAAAATATTTAATTATTTTGAATGATTAAATATTAAAATAATTTTAAGAACATACATGAAAAAGGTTAAAATCATGTTAGATTTGACTCATATGCCAGATAAGGGGCAGATGCTGGAGCTGAATGGAGCGAGCGAGCTGGCGGAATAGAGCGGAAGCATCTGTCTAATCGGGGGAGTTTTGTTGCCCTCAAGGTACGGTACATGAGTAATTTTATAATTACATATTTCACATTATGATTATATATATGTTGTACTTGTAACCCTAAGGGGATGTACTNAAGTTGAATGGAGCGAGCGAGCGAGCGAGCTGGTGGAGTAGAGCGAAAGCATCTGTCTAATCGGGGGAGTTTCGTTGCCCTCAAGGTACGGTACATGGGTAATTTTATAATTACATATTTCACATTATGATTATATATATGTTGTACTTGTAACCCTAAGGGGATGTACTATTTTTCGTGAAATCTGAAAGCCGCCGCTTTGGCTCCTGAGAACTTGGGCAAATTGTCGAACCTCGTTAAATCTATGTGTTCTTTCTTGTGTTCGTAGATTCCTACGTTGCTTTGCCCTAATTTATCAACAAATCATACAAAGGTTGAAACTTTCAGATGATTAATTTCTAGACCATTTCTCTCAAAATTTACAAAAAATTATTCGTTAGCAATTACAATTTATGATATTACGAGGTTCTTTATGTATATTGTACTGTTTCATATATTTTTGTTTTAAAAATGAAGTTAATTTAATTTCGCCTGGCTAGGCTTAATTAATTTCAAGTCCAATATTATTATTTTTTATTACTGTGTATATAATAAATATAACTATCAAATCTAGATTAACAACAAATTAAGGATATAAATTGTGCATTATATTTTTTACTACAATTATATTTAAAGAAATTTACATAAATCACCCTTAAAATATCTGAATTTACATGGGTAACATATAAGCTTTTATTATTTACATNCTGTGTATATAATAAATATAACTATCAAATCCAGATTAACAACAAATTAAGGATATAAATTGTGCATTATATTTTTTACTACAATTATATTTAGAGAAATTTACATAAATCACCCTTAAAATATCTGAATTTACATGGGTAACATATAAGCTTTTATTATTTACATGTAATGAAAATTTTAAGATTCTAGGTACATATATAAGCCTTAACATTGTGCTAAATAATATATAAAATGAAAAGTTGATGCTAAATATGAAAATTCTTAGATTTTAGGTTACAAATTTGCATATTTTAAGTTTTCATCTTTTCATATTAAATCAATGGTATCCATGCAAAGCTATGTGCATTCTTCTTCATGAAATTGATTTTAGGGCACATTTATAATTTATTTGCTTGTTTTTTTCCCCCTTAAATAAGATAATAAATGCTATAATTTTTTTGAAGAGCTTTTGAATGTAAAGATGGAGCAGTTACATCCAAATCACCTGAAACTTGCTATTTACAAATAATTCATCATCGTCGTCCATTTTTTAAATTCTCACTCAAATATCAAAATTTATGATAAAACCAATATTTTTTATTTTTTATCAAATTCACAATATTTTGATAGTATTACGTGTAAATACATCTAAAAAAATTATATGGTGATTAATTTGTAAATATGAGATTATACATATGNTGTCTATTTTTTAAATTCTCACTCAAATATCAAAATTCAAGATAAAACCCATATTTTTTATTTTTTATCAAATTCACAATAATTTAATAGTATTACGTGTAAATACATCTAAAAAAATTATATGGTGATTAATTTGTAAATATGAGATTATACATATGTAATTATCATAAAANGGATTTCACTTTTGTATAATTGAATGAGCAAAATGTCAAAATTGTCTATACTTGGGCCCATTTTAGTCCAAGAATTTATAATAGTGTTAAATTGGTCCTCGGGTTATTTAAATTAGGGCTGAAGTAATTCTCTGTGGGGATTATTTTATTTCATACTAAAAAGAATATGGGGACTAAATTGACATTTTTATAACCAGTGGGGTTAAAATGACACCCTGTAAAATATTTGAGGGACTATTTTGACACTTTTTTTATGAGAAAAGTGCTAAAATTGTTTCCAAACTCTTAGCAGGGTATCATTTTAGTCCCAGATTCTATANATAATTCTCTGTGGGGATTATTTTATTTCATACTAAAAAGAGTATGGGGACTAAATTGACATTTTTATAAACAATGGGGTTAAAATGACACCCTGTAAAATATTTGAGGGACTATTTTGACACTTTTTTATGAGAAAAGTGCTAAAATTGTTTCCAAACTCTTAGCAGGGTATCATTTTAGTCCCAGATTCTATAAAACTCCCGATTAAATCCCCAAGCTTTTTTAACATGGGCTAAAATAATTCTCACGAAGGACTATTTCAGTCCCAATTTAAAGAGTATGGGGAATGATTGGCATTTTTATAGACTCTGGGACTAAAATGGTCTCATGTAAATAGTTCGGGGAGTATTTTGACACTTCACTTCTCTTATGATTCAATTTATCAATATGTTTTCATATATTACAGTTAGATTTGGCGACTTCAGGGAAAGGAGGGATTGGAGCCTTCATTGGTGTATGTCTTATTAGTGCAGCTTTTGGTATTGCTGATGGTCATCTTCAAGGGGGCATGGTTGGTGATCTTGCCTTTATGCAGCCTGAATTCATTCAGGTAATTTTTTTTCATGTTCTGATTGTTGAAAATATAAAAAAAGTTAATTATTAGAAGATAAATATGGGAAATTTTCATAAGTGCAACAATTCTTATGGATTTACATATCTAACTCCTAAAATTTGATATTTACATTTATAATACCTTAGTGCCATAAATATACGCATACAAATGCGCATCTGACTAATAAAAAAGTCAGCAAATGTGGTATTTTTGATGTGATGCTAAAAATTTGTGGGTTGTGAATGCAAATATTAAATTTAGGTGTTAGATATCTAAATGCATAAGATCTGTGTGATATTCATGTAAATGCCTCGATAATTTTTTTTAATGAAATAAGACATACATTAAGCCTGAAAAAAGTATTAGTCTATGTTGCTGAACAAAGTGCATTAATTTTGGTCTCTTTCACCGTCCCATCATCTAGTAGTTGACTAGAAATGATGAAAACTTGTTTCAGACCTCCAACATATAGAACGAAACATTAGCATAGTGATACAATCCTGACAAGAAATAGTGAATAAACAACGAATAAATTAGAATAGAGAGATGGGAAAACTCAGATGAGGGCTGATCTTATTAATATCAATGAAAATAAACAAGATACATTGTTGATCTACTGTTCGAGCCGTAGATCGTCCCTCCACAAACGCTTGATGTCGCTAGGAATCCTTCTAGAAAAGAAAAACTGTAACCAAACAAAACCTAAAACAAACTCTTGATAATTTTTCTTTATAAAAGCTCTCCCGGCTCCCTTGCAAACTTCCCTGCCCCTTCATACGTGATTAGCGCCTTAGTAGGCCCCACATGAGGGTTGGAATCCTCTGCGGCTGCACCAAGTCTTTCTGCCCACTCCTACTAAACTTGTCGGCTCCTGGACGTTTGGGGTGGACAGGTCGGCTGGGTTTCGATCGGTCCTACCTGGATCAGTTGTCTCACATGCGTAACACATAGCCTCATTAACTTAGAGCTTGTTAGGGATCATTTTTTTTTTAATTTTTTAAATATGTTTGTTTAATGTATTTTTTACATATTTTTCTTTTTTATTTTTTAAAAATAAATTAATATATTGAGAACACTCAAAACAACTTTTAAGTGTTTTAAATATTTTTAAAAATAATCATACTTTAATCAAATAAGCAATGATTTGTTTCAAATCAAAGCATAAACAAAATTAAAAAAACATAGAATACCAAATGTCCCCTTATTTTTTTTTTTTCGTTGATTCACAGTCATTTTTAGCTGGTTTGGCTGCATCAGGAGCATTAACATCTGCTTTGAGGCTCATTACAAAAGCGGCTTTCGAGCACAGCCACAATGGCCTTCGAAAAGGAGCGAGTATGTAACAACCTTTTGTTTAACTAATCGAAAAAGTCACATTTTTCAACATTTTATCATCTACATTTCATCATAAACATCAATTTATCTGACATGAATTTCGCTCTCCCAGTTATGTTCTTCGCATTTGCATCATTTCTTGAACTTGTATGTTTTCTACTCTATGCATACGTGTTTCCAAAACTGCCTATCGTGAGGTATTATCGCTCAAAGGCTGCTTCGGAAGGATCTAAGACGGTTTC
>JXCR01142697.1:226617-243194 GCA_002079205.1 Phalaenopsis hybrid cultivar
AAATCATATTTAACATAAATCTAAGCTATTGTCAAACAACATCTTACTATTAATATTCATTGAATTATATAGCTTTTTATAAGCTACTAACTAGAGAGTTGTGATTGTTCAAGGTATGCTCTTGTGTTGATTACAATGTACAATGTGTTTGATCTCATTGGGAGATACACGCCCCTCATCAAATTCATCCGCATAGAATCTCGGAAGGGTTTAATGGCTGCGGTTATTTCTCGTTTCTTGTTCATCCCTGCGTTCTACTTCACCGCGAAGAAGGGAGGGCAAGGGTGGATGATCATGCTGACGTCACTGCTAGGGTTTACCAATGGCCATCTCACTGTTTGTGTGCTCACCACAGCACCCAAGGGATACAAGGTAAAGTGTTTCTCATATTGTGTTGGATTGTTCTTTTGAGATTCATCGTGATTGTAAGGCCGTTAACGATCCGATTTTGGGCTAAGCTGGGATCGACTCGACTAGCTCGGCTCAAAATCAGCTCGTGGCTCATTATATTCTATTTCGAGCTAAATCGGCTTGAAATTGAATTGAGTTGGATCCGATTCGAAATCGAAACAAGCTTGTTCAAATTGAGTTATTTGGATACGTTTCAGCTCGAAGTTGAAACGATCCGACTCAAAATTGAAACTAACTGGCTCGAATTGAGTTATTTGGATTCAATCCAGCTCGAAATTGGCTCATGACTTGTTATATTTAATTTTACTTAGCATTACATATTTAATTTTATAAATAAAGAATACTATGAGCCATTCTAGAGTCAGTTCGAGTTATTTACGTTTGGCTCGAAATTGACTACAAAAAATTCAATCTAAAGTTTTTCGGCTCATAACTCAGCTTGTTTATTTAGAGATTATTTTCAACCACGAGTAATTTAAAAAGTGTTTGGATCTTAAGTGGAGTTTTCATGTGCAGGGGCCAGAGGCAAATGCATTGGGAAATTTGTTGGTCATGTTTCTTCTTGGTGGCATTTTTTCAGGAGTTGCATTAGATTGGCTATGGCTCATTGGCAAAGGATGGTGAAGTTATTTATTACAAAATTCATTTTGCACCCAAAACTATTATTAATTGTCAAAAATAATGAGGGGTTTTATTTGTAATGAAAATGGAGGCTTCAAGTTGGATACATAGTTCTCAAATGAAAGAAAATGGAGATGTTGATGTAAATGTATTTCTTGTCCATGTGTAACAACTATTGTTTGTTGTGATTTTTTAATTTTAATTTTCTCAAATTTATACAATGCCTTAATTTATACATTATACGTTGCATGATTAAGGGTGTGTTTGGTACAACTGTAATTATTTGAAGAAGCAGTTGTGAAACTATTCTTTCAAAAATTATGATGACTATTATAAATTTAGTTTTTTATGAAAATGTCTTAACTTTCTAGCGGCTACCGTATTTAGTCAAGTCAGGTTGCAGCTAAAAAGCTTTAAGAGCATGTACATATATTCTTTCAAGGGGGGAAAATGGGGCAAATGAGAGGTATTAAATTCTTGATGAACAAAATTTTTTTATTTACTTGCATGAACACCTAAACTTTTAATGTTTATATTCTCAACATTCACTGAAGAACATCCAAACAAAGACAAAAATTTCTAAATATCTTAAAAATGTTGGCATGCAATAATGTTTGTATGTTTAGTTTATGCAATTCAATTTTCATTTATATAAATAATATTGATAAAAAAAAAACATGAAAATTATTTTATCATTAGTTTGTCTAAAGAAAAATACAGTTTGACAATAAAATGCTGTATAAATAAATTCAAAAATTTAGATGTTGGATGTGTAAATATGTAAAAATTTATGAATGTTATAATGGGAGGTAATTGGGCATTTAAGTATTGTGCCTGAAATTTATTAGCCTCAGCTCTTCAATAGTGAATATTGCATATTTAAGATATGACGCTCGTTGTGACTAATAGCTTGGCAGCTATTGTATGTTGTAAGTCCATTGAGGTCACGAGTTTGAGCCCGTCTGAGTGCATTTGTCTTACTGTGCACGTGAAATTTGTTGGGGACTCGTCTAATAGCCTCCTACGAATGTTATGTGTGTGTGTATATATATATATATATATATATATATATATTATAAAAGCATAAAAACTCCACAAATAATAATTTTTAGAGGGGTCGCGGTTATTAGTCGTCACTTTTTCAAGCGGGAAGGTTTGAGCAACCTCCTTCTCCGTTAGCGGCTGCCGTAGAAGCTCCATTGCCGGCGCTTCCACCCCTTTCTTCTTTTCCTTCATCGGCAGATGTTTGTCTCGATAAGGTCAACTTGCCCTCGCCGCCGTCATATTCTNCTTGTTTCAGACCTCCAACATATAGAACGAAACATTAGCATAGTGATACAATCCTGACAAGAAATAGTGAATAAACAACGAATAAATTAGAATAGAGAGATGGGAAAACTCAGATGAGGGCTGATCTTATTAATATCAATGAAAATAAACAAGATACATTGTTGATCTACNGTGATACAATCCGGACAAGAAATAGTGAATAAACAACGAATAAATTGCAATAGAGTGATGGGAAAACTCAGATGAGGGCTGATCTTATTAATATCAATGAAAATAAACAAGATACATTGTTGATCTACTGTTCGAGACGTAGATCGTCCCTCCACAAACGCTTGATGTCGCTAGGAATCCTTCTAGAAAAGAAAAACTGTAACCAAACAAAACCTAAAACAAACTCTTGATAATTTTTCTTTATAAAAGCTCTCCCAGCTCCCTTGCAAACTTGCCTGCCCCTTCATACGTGATTAGCGCCTTAGTAGGCCCCACATAAGGGTTGGAATCCTCTGCGGCTGCACCAAGTCTTTCTGCCCACTCCTACTAAACTTGTCGGCTCCTGGACGTTTGGGGTGGACAGGTCGGCTGGGTTTCGATCGGTCCTACCTGGATCAGTTGTCTCACATGCGTAACACATAGCCTCATTAACTTAGAGCTTGTTAGGGATCATTTTTTTTTTAATTTTTTAAATATGTTTGTTTAATGTATTTTTTACATATTTTTCTTTTTTATTTTTAAAAATAAATTAATATATTGAAAACACTCAAAACAATTTTTAAGTGCTTTAAATATTTTTAAAAATAATCATACTTTAATCAAATAAGCAATGATTTATTTCAAATCAAAGCATAAATAAAATTAAAAAAACATAGAATACCAAATGTCCCCTTATTATTTTTTTTTGTTGATTCACAGTCATTTTTAGCTGGTTTGGCTGCATCAGGAGCATTAACATCTGCTTTGAGGCTCATTACAAAAGCGGCTTTCGAGCACAGCCACAATGGCCTTCGAAAAGGAGCGAGTATGTAACAACCTTTTGTTTAACTAATCGAAAAAGTCACATTTTTCAACATTTTATCATCTACATTTCATCATAAACATCAATTTATCTGACATGAATTTCGCTCTCCCAGTTATGTTCTTCGCATTTGCATCATTTCTTGAACTTGTATGTTTTCTACTCTATGCATACGTGTTTCCAAAACTGCCTATCGTGAGGTATTATCGCTCAAAGGCTGCTTCGGAAGGATCTAAGACGGTTTCCGCCGACCTTGCGGCAGCTGGCGTCGACGTGAAGAATGAACAAGTGGTATGTTGGTGTATGCGCTTCTCATTATAGTTTTTGTAAGAATGATTTACATACATATCACTCAATTCTTATGTATTTAATTTTTACATTCATACCATTTTATCCATGCATGAAAAGACATATTTCATTTTTTAAAAGTTAAAATCTTGGTATTTTTTATGTGATATGAAAGATTTGTATGATATATAAATAAGAGGCAATGTTTAGGTGTTACATATATATATANGCTCAAAGGCGGCTTCGGAAGGATCTAAGACGGTTTCTGCCGACCTTGCGGCAGCTGGCGTCGACATGAAGAATGAACAAGTGGTATGTTGGTGTATGCGCTTCTCATTTTAGTTTTTGTAAGAATGATTTACATACATATCACTCAATTCTTATGTATTTAATTTTTACCTTCATACCATTTTATCTATGCATGAAAAGACATATTTCATTTTTTGAAAGTTAAAATCTTGGTATTTTTTATGTGATATGAAAGATTTGTATGGTATATAAATAAGAGGCAATGTTTAGGTGTTATATATATATAACGGTATTTGGGTCCGGTGGGCCCCAAATACCGTTTCTCCTTTGCGCTCGGGCACCTATGATTGGGTGTTTGCGCCATGTGTCTAATATTTCAGAGCCCCCGCGCCACGGTGGATTCGAACCCTTGACCTGAAGGGACTTACAGTGACCTCGCCACCAAAAGGCTAAGGCTTGCGGCACAAATACGCACACACAGATATCTATCTATATATATATATATATAAGAATTGGTGGTATGCATTTAAATGCCCCTATATTTTTTATCAGGAGGATGTACATACAGTTCAGTCATGTCTTATGTGTTTACATTTTTTATATCTAAACTTTTAATTTTTACATATTTGCCGCCTT
The DNA here is from genome assembly GCA_002079205.1 of Phalaenopsis hybrid cultivar. Taxonomy (NCBI): domain Eukaryota; kingdom Viridiplantae; phylum Streptophyta; class Magnoliopsida; order Asparagales; family Orchidaceae; genus Phalaenopsis; species Phalaenopsis hybrid cultivar. Next base: position 231,125 of record JXCR01142697.1, read on the forward strand.
TTTTATGCATGAAAAGGTAATTTTTTACTCTTTTTTTTTTTTGAAGTTAAAATAGTAGTACTTTTGATGTGGTATGAAAGCATTGGGTGGTATAAATGTTAAAAAATAAAAAAAATATAGTTTAGATGTTAGATATGTAAATAAGAATTAGGTTTATGATTTCTAATTATGAAAACATGAACAAGGCTGAAGAAGATCCAAAGCACATGGAACTTCTGACAATGAAGCAGCTNGAAGTTAAAATAGTAGTACTTTTGATGTGGTATGAAAGCATTGGGTGGTATAAATGTTAAAAAATAAAAAAAATATAGTTTAGATGTTAGATATGTAAATAAGAATTAGGGTTATGATTTCTAATTATGAAAACATGAACAAGGCTGAAGAAGCTCCAAAGCACATGGAACTTCTGACAATGAAGCAGCTGCTGAAGAAGAATTTGGATTATTCATTGGATTTGTACCTCATATATGCTCTCACTCTTTCCATCTTTCCTGGCTTTCTTTCTGAAGATACTGGAAATCATGCATTGGGATCTTGGTATGCTTGTAATTTCTTTCCAGGTTTAAATTTTGGGAAATTTACATACATACCACTTAATTCTTACATATCTAATACCTTTAAGTTCTATATTTGCACTTTTTAACACTTGGGATGTCATAAAATTTTGCGTGAAAAGATATATTTCACTTTCAGAAGTTAATAATGGTGATTTTTGTATGTGATGTTAAAGATATGGTGTTAGGCATGTAAATATGAAAGTTTATGTGTTAGATATGTAAATACATAAGAATTGTGTGGCATGTACATACCACATAATTCTAATGTATCCAACTCCTAAATGTTACTTAACACTTTTAGGACTTTGATGTCATAACTTATGCATGAAAAGGTGTATTTCATTTTTCAAAAGTTAATAATGATTGTATTTTTTATGTGATATTAAAGATAACAAGCATTATGCATGTAAACACGAAATATTAGGTATTAGATATGTAATGTCAGAAAAGTTTATGAGGTCATTTTAGTGCACTTTATAAAAATTTCATGTTAGTTCATCGACTCTTTAAATATGGATAGATGCANGGATAACAAGTATTATGCATGTAAACACGAAATATTAGGTATTAGATATGTAATGTCAGAAAAGTTCATGAGGTCATTTTAGTGCACTTTATAAAAATTTCATGTTAGTTCATCGACTCTTTAAATATGGATAGATGCAATCCCCAAAGATGAATATTTAAACCCATATTAAAAGAGTGAGGACTAAATTGACAGTTTTATAGATTTCAGGAATCTACTGCTAAAGGATCAACGAGTCTTTTTAGCACTTTTCTCAAACTTTTAGACGATATTTGGCAGCATACTATTAATAGAATTTAAATTAAATCCAGCCAAATACCGGAAAAAAAAAAAATAATAAATCCAACGATTCGTTAAATCGAATTATCTTGCGTTCGATCTCTTTTTTTCGTGTTTATTCTCTTTATTACCTAAATCCGGATTTACTAAGGGNTTTTTTAGCACTTTTCTCAAACTTTTAGGCGATATTTGGCAGCATACTATTAATAGAATTTAAATTAAATCCAACCAAATACCGGAAAAAAAAAATAATAATAAATCCAACGATCTGTTAAATTGAATTATCTTGCGTTCGATCTCTTTTTTTCGTGTTTATTCTCTTTATTACCTAAATCCGGATTTACTAAGGGTCTGTTTTGAGCAGTTGCAACTTATTAAGAAACAACTGTGAAGTTGCTGAAGAATAATCTAATGTTGTAAAAAATTGCAGTGATTATTATATATATATTTTTTTTAAAAGTTAGATCGCAACTAAAAAGCTGTCCTTGCACTCAGCTGGACTATTGGAAAAACACCGATTTCAACAGTAACTTTTTGAAAAAGCTGCCAAAATATGCNATTGCAACTTATTAAGAAACAACTGTGAAGCTGTTGAAGAATAATCTAATGTTGCAAAAAATTGCAGTGACTATTATAATTTTTTTTTTTTAAAAGTCAGATCGCAACTAAAAAGCTGTCATTGCACTCAGCTGGACTATTGGAAAAACACCGATTTCAACAGTAACTTTTTGAAAAAGCTGCCAAAATATGCAGTTTATCCAAACGAGCAAAACTGTTATGCGGTGTCGCACCGCCACCGCACTGCAACCCTAAACCGACCCTATATCCGACTACGAGACGGATTTATTCCATCTTCGTTCACGANGTGTGGTGTCGCATTGCCACCGCACTGCAACCCTAAACCGACCCTATATCCGACTACGAGACGGATTTATTCCATCTTCGTTCACGACCTCCATTTCCGCAGCACATTGAATTTGATAAATCATATTTAACATAAATCTAAGCTATTGTCAAACAACATCTTACTATTAATATTCATTGAATTATATAGCTTTTTATAAGCTACTAACTAGAGAGTTGTGATTGTTCAAGGTATGCTCTTGTGTTGATTACAATGTACAATGTGTTTGATCTCATTGGGAGATACACGCCTCTCATCAAATTCATCCGCATAGAATCTCGGAAGGGTTTAATGGCTGCGGTTATTTCTCGTTTCTTGTTCATCCCTGCGTTCTACTTCACCGCGAAGAAGGGAGGGCAAGGGTGGATGATCATGCTGACGTCACTGCTAGGGTTTACCAATGGCCATCTCACTGTTTGTGTGCTCACCACAGCACCCAAGGGATACAAGGTAAAGTGTTTCTCATATTGTGTTGGATTGTTCTTTTGAGATTCATCGTGATTGTAAGGCCGTTAATGATCCAATTTTGGGCCGAGCTGGGATCGACTCGACCAGCTCGGCTCAAAATCAGCGAGCTGAATCGGCTTGAAATTGAATTGAGTTGGATCCGATTCGAAATCGAAACAAGCTTGTTCAAATTGAGTTATTTGNCGATCCGATTTTGGGCTAAGCTGGGATCGACTCGACTAGCTCGGCTCAAAATCAGCTCGTGGCTCATTATATTCTATTTCGAGCTAAATCGGCTTGAAATTGAATTGAGTTGGATCCGATTCGAAATCGAAACAAGCTTGTTCAAATTGAGTTATTTGGATACGTTTCAGCTCGAAGTTGAAACGATCCGACTCAAAATTGAAACTAACTGGCTCGAATTGAGTTATTTGGATTCAATCCAGCTCGAAATTGGCTCATGACTTGTTATATTTAATTTTACTTAGCATTACATATTTAATTTTATAAATAAAGNAATCCGACTCAAAATTGAAACTAACTGGCTCGAATTGAGTTATTTGGATTCAATCGAGCTCGAAATTGGCTCATGACTTGTTATATTTAATTTTACTTAGCATTACATATTTAATTTTATAAATAAACAATACTATGAGCCATTCTAGAGTCAGTTCGAGTCATTTACGTTTGGCTCGAAATTGACTACAAAAAATTCAATCTAAAGTTTTTCGGCTCATAACTCAGCTTGTTTATTTAGAGATTATTTTCAACCACGAGTAATTTAAAAAGTGTTTGGATCTAAAGTGGAGTTTTCATGTGCAGGGGCCAGAGGCAAATGCATTGGGAAACTTGTTGGTCATGTTTCTTCTTGGTGGCATTTTTTCGGGAGTTGCATTAGATTGGCTATGGCTCATTGGCAAAGGATGGTGAAGTTATTTATTACAAAATTCATTTTGCACCCAAAACTATTATTAATTGTCAAAACTAATGAGGGGTTTTATTTGTAATGAAAATGGAGGCTTCAAGTTGGATACATAGCTCTCAAATGAAAGAAAATGGAGATGTTGATGTAAATGTTTCTTGTCCATGTGTCACAACTATTGTTTGTTTTGATATTTTAATTTTAATTTTCTCAATACAATGCCTTAATTTATACATTTATATGTTCAATGATTAAGGGCGTCTTTAGTACAACTGCAACTATTTGAAGAAGCAGTTGTAAAACTGTTCTTTAAAAAACTATGATGACTATTATAAATTTAATTTTTTTATAAAAATGTCTTAACTTTCTAGCGGCTACCGTATTTAGTCAAGTCAGGTTGCAGCTAAAAAGTTTTAAGGGCATGTACATAAATAAATTCTTGATGAACAAAATTTTTTATTTACTTGCATGAACACCTAAACTTTTAATGTTTATATTCTCAACATTCACTGAAGAACATCCAAACAAAGACAAAAATTTCTAAATATCTTAAAAATGTTGGCATGCAATAATGTTTGTATGTTTAGTTTATACAATTCAATTTTCATTTATATAAATAATATTGATAAAAAAAACATGAAAATTATTTTATCATTAATTTGTCTAGAGAAAAATATATTTTTAAAACTATACTTTGATGCCAGTTTGACAATACAATGCAGTATAAATAAATTCAAAAATTTAGATGTTGGATGTGTAACTATGTAAAAATTTATGAATGTTATAATGTGAGGTGATTGGGCATTTAAGTATTGTGCCTGAAATTTATCAGCCTAGCTCTTCAATAGTGAATATTGCATATTTAAGATAATACCTTGGCAGCTATTGTATGTTGTAAGTTCATTGAGGTCACGAGTTTGAGCCCGCCTGAGTGCATTTGTCTTACTGTGCACGTGAAATTTGTTGGGGACTCGTCTAATAGACTCTTACGAATGTTATGTGTGTGTGTGTATATATATATATATATATATATATATNTCGCCGTCATATTCTGCTTTTTTTTCCGCTGCTGTTCGCCGCGATGGTGGTCGGTGCTTCTCTTAAACCCTAATCATGAACTATGTCTCTTATCAGTGGGTTTAAATATGTTAGATCACTTGCATTTTTTGGGAGAGAGAGAGAGAGGGAAGGAGGGAGGTAGATCGCGACTGCAGCGAAGGCATTGGAGGCTGGTGTGGTCGTCGATCAAGATGGTCCGTGGCGGATTGAGTGCCGAGCAATAATGCCATAATTCTTCTCCTCTCTTCCCGTCTCTTTACCTTTTTGGTTTCCTGCTCTTGGGCCACGGAAGTGGGTTGTTATTGCACTTGAATNAGGGAAGGAGGGAGGTAGATCGCGACTGTAGCAAAGGCATTGGAGGCTGATGTGATCGTCGATCAAGGTGGTCCGTGGCGGATTGAGTGCCGAGCAATAATGCCATGATTCTTCTTCCCTCTTCCCGTCTCTTTACCTTTTTGGTTTCCTGCTCTTGGGCCACGGAAGTGGGTTGTTATTGCACTTGAATAACCTCCATGTCGTTCATAGCAGCCTCCTTCTAGCCTTAGACTCGGGAATTCTAGATTTATGGAAGAGTATTAATAATGAGTGTTCTAAAATAGGAAAATTATATGCTGTAATCGATGATTATTTGTGAATGACTGTAAACCTGGCTAATTATATCGATCGCGTCTAAACTCTTGTTAATTGTTATTATTAGATAAATGTTAATGTTAAATTAATTTGAACTTCAACATTTGAAGATTATATTGCGTGAACTGGGTTTGTAGGAACCTTAATCTACAGAATATAGTTCCTATTATTACCAGTGCGTTGTTGAGCATGTAGTTTAATATGATGATGTTCGTGCTAGATGTAAGTTTTTGAAGTCAATATTAAAACTCAAAATGGGGGAGGTTCTAGATCAGGGACAAGCTTCCTAATTTTTAGAAAATTTTATGGAATATTGAAATTTTGGAGTCTAATATTAACAAGGGCATTTACATGCATACCACAAAATTCTTTTGTAGTTTCATATAGAACAACTAAACATTCATGGTTACGTGCATGCCACTCAAATTATAACATCATATAAAAAATAACACCATCACTATCTTCTCAAGTGAATACACCTTTTCATGTATAAGTTTATGACACCAAGGTGCTGTTACTGAAAATGTCAAACTTTGAGTGTTGGATTTGTAAATGCATAAGAATTGTGTGGTATGTATTCGAATTTTCTTAATAAATAATGAAGTAATCCTTTTTTTGTAATTATTATTGAAATTGTTGTGAAGGTTAGCACTGGGATTAGTTATGTTTTGGGTTGTTAGATGGAAGTGGGTTGTCAGAGGCGGCATCTGAGTCAGAAGAACTGGGTTTGAGAATGTCCGATGTATTTTTAGGTTTCCTAATTATTTTATGAAAATTAGGAGTGCTTTCATTGGCTTCTAATATATGATCACCATTCATTTCATGGATTATATTGATTCGTCGCTTATGTTCATAACCAATAATTAGCCTATTATGATATTAGGAGTTATTGATTTANTGGGGCCATCAGAGTCAGAAGAACTGGGTTTGAGAATGTCCGATGTATTTTTAGGTTTCCTAATTATTTTTTGAAAATTAGGAGTGCTTTCATTGGCTTCTAATATATGATCACCATGCATTTCATTGATTATATTGATTCGTCGCTTATGTTCATAATCAATAATTAGCCTATGATGATATTAGGAGTTATTGATTTATTCCTTGAACTATCATGACTATGAAGTGGTTTTTGTGATTTCTCTTCACCTATCTTTTATGTTTATGCTCTCAAATTATATTTGATTTATTTTGAAAAATATCTTCTAAGGTTTGAACTTTATAAATATACGATAATGAAACACATTGAATATGTCAAAATTTTACTTTGCTCGCATCAATGATTATGTTGACATTACGATATAATAGGATAGTGATTTACACAACTCATCACTTTCTTAGCTTGAGCCAGAATCGAAAACCCCCCTTTGTTATGTGATTTGTGGGGATCGATTGCTAAGTTTTAATAATAGCTTGATATTATTATCTTTATATGCATGATGTTATCTTTTAAGTTTTTTGTTTTAGAGATAGTATGAAGGACCTTGATTTGCAGCATAGAAATTTGAACTAGAATACTAGGACTTTTTTAAAATTTAGAGTAAATTAACTCATTCAAACTTTGTATAAAAATTTACCTTAATTTGGCTTATTTAAATATAAGTCATTATTTTATAGCTTTGGTAAGTCATTAATTTTTTTTATTTTTAATAAATAATGACATTTAAAATCATAATGATTGATTGATTTAAATTATTTATAAATCCTTCTTTTTTCCTTGAGCTCGAGCTATTGAATTCATATTTAATTGAAATTATTGATGTAGATGCTTTGTCACTGGTAATGTGAAATCCACTGGTAGAATCTGTTGTTGGAGCCCCCTGCTGGAATCGCAAATGGGCTCTTTTAGAAAATTGCATCACAGGATTCCCTTAGGCTTGTGCATGGAATCTGATGGGATTTCACCAAAAAAAAAAAGCTTTTTTGGTTATATCAATAAAATAAAATCGAGAATATGAAGCTATATTGAATTGTATGGCACAATTTCCAGATTTGGAAATAAAAAAAGTTTTAGATTATTTTACATAAGACTTTCAAATAGGTTCTGTTTGTCTTTACATATATTAATAATCTAAAAATATTTNTAGGTTGGCAGCTGTTGTAGGTTCTAAGTCCGTTGAGGTCACGAGTTTGAACACGCCTGAGTGCATTTGTCTTGCTGTGCACATGGGACTTATTGGGGACTCAGCCTCCTACCAATTTTATATAATAATATATATATATAATAATNGTATGAAGGATCTTGATTTGCAGCATAGAAATTTGAACTAGAATACTAGGACTTTTTTTGAAATTTAGAGTAAATTAACTCATTCAAAGTTTGTATAAAAATTACCTTAATTTGGCTTATTTAAATAGAAGTCATTATTTTATAGCTTTGGTAAGTCATTAATTTTTTTATTTTTTAATAAATAATGACATTTAAAATCATAATGATTGATTGATTTAAATTATTTATAATTCCTTCTTTTTTCCTTGAGCTCGAGCTATTGAATTCATATTTAATTGAAATTATTGATGTAGATGCTTTGCCACTAGTAATGTGAAATCCAGTGGTAGAATCTGTTGTTGGCGCCCCCTGCTGGAATCGCAGATGGGCTCTTTTAGAAAATTTCATCACAGGATTCCCTTAGGCTTGTGCTTGGAATCTGACGGGATTTCACCCAAAAATAAAAGCTTTTTTGGTTATATCAATAAAATAAAATCGAGAATATGAAGCTAGATTGAATTGTATGGCACAATTTCCAGATTTGGAAATAAAAAACAAAATAGATTATTTTACATAAGACTTTCAAATAGGTTCTGTTTGTCTTTACATATATTAATAATCTAAAAATATTTTTTTCAGTATAACATGAAGATCAATCTTCTTTTGTTTATTAGATTGTTCAAGTGGCATTATACATATTTAATTTTGTCTTATAAATCTAATGTCAAAATTTAGCTTGAATGTAAAGCACAGTTTTTTACAGTCAAGCTATAAAAAATTTCATGGAAATTGTTAAATTTTACAATTAATTTTTTACATTATGCAGAGTATATATCTTATGGGAAGATTAAAATATTTCTCTTTGAAGGGGAAAATAAATTGTCAAAGTCCTAAAATGAAAGGCCATGCCATAAATCTTGTGCTTATTGATTTTCATTCATCTGAGCTAAAGCTTACAGGCATTATTCGGTTATTCTCATTGCTTGACTGATGTATGCCACAATGGCTGGGGAGTGTCAACAGAGTTTTATCAGCAAGCTCCATTTTAGCATCTCAAATGGCATGCCTCATGCAGAACCACTCCCTAGCTTTAAGGCGGATGAAAAAGAACTGGTATTTAAATATTTTTTGTGCCTTTTTTCCCCAATTTGGTTGTTTTCGCTTCTTTAAGATTTTTTTTTTAGGAAATTTACATACATAGCACAAAATTCTTTTGTATTTTTATATATAACACCTAAACATTCATATTTATATGCATACCACTCAAATCTATAACATCACATCAAAAATACTATCATCACTATCTTTTTTAAAAATGAAATACACCTTTTCATGATAGGTTTATGACATAAACGTGTCATAAGTGTAAATATCCAAATTTGGGTGTTTGATGTGTAAATACATAAGAATTGTGTGGTTTGTATGTCAATTTCCCTATTTATTTTCATAACAATGAACGTTCTGTTGTTGGGGTGCTTTCTCAGACTACTAAACACTAGTTTGTATGGTTTTCTGATTGCTTTGCAGCTTAAAAAACATGTTCTGCTGCTAAGCCATCCTCCAATAAAAGTCTGTGTTTGGCAAATTGGCACTTCTCACAGTGTGTTTTGTACCCTAATGACATAGTTTATACCTAAAGCTATGCTAAAGTTTCATTTTTTGATCAGGTACATGGCATCTTACAGATGCTGCAAGGTTTCTGCAGCCATCTATTTTATTGGGATGAGGAGGGACAAAAATTTCTGGTGAAAAGTGGGATTTTTGTTTGTCATCTATCCCAGACTAGTCTCCGTAGCATTTTAGACAAGTTCTTATTCTGTGGAACATGTTTGAAGAAGGTGGAACTCTTTGTTAAGAAGGTAAAAGCTTCTCGTCAAAGAGCTCCTACCCTCGAGGCTTTTGCTAATTCCGTCCATTCATGGCTCAAGGTAAGTATGCCACATAATTTCATTATATGTCCACATCTGTTAAGTTTTTCTTTTGTCTAATTTTAATTATTATGTATAAAGAGATTGCGGGATCTTGCTTTAAAAGAGGAAATAAAGTCGACTTCTATAGATTGCCAAATTACAATTACTCTCCTTCAGCTGATCAATTCTTTATCAAGGTCAGGCATTTCCATTTTAATCTCAATTATTCTGACTTTGCGTGGATATGCTTGAGTAAAGCTCCTAATTATGAACTTTGAATATTTATAGTTATCATTATTATTTGTAAAATCTTCTGTTTACGACCTTTGGTCTAGTTGGTCTCTCAAAAAGAAATTTTAACTCCTTTGAACTAGTTTATTCATTACTTACCTTCGCTTTTTTGTGTTCCATTCTCTGCTTTCATGGCGTGCTAAGTTCATTGACCTAATAAATTAGTCAATTTTCATGCTCTTAATAACTCATCTCAGGCCATTCTTAGCAAGTTGTCATTATCATTTCTAAAAGTTTGGGATATTTACATATATATAACACAATTCTAATGTATTTTCATATCTCACATAGCACAAACCTTACTGTCACATAAAAAATAACACTATTAGCACTTTTTAAAAGTAAAATACAGCTTTTTATGCATAGGTTTAAAGCACCAAAGTGTTATGTATGTAAATATGAAAGTTTAGGTGTGAGGTATGTAAATACATAAGAAATTGTGTGCTAGGTATGTAAATTTCCCTAAAAGTTTTTGTCTGGACAGTCTGTCTTCTTCAATTTGGAGCTATTCACAGCGGTGTGTAGACTGTGAAGACATGACTGTATGTATGAGGAAACCCTTTAGATTATATTTATGTTTTCATTTTGATATTCTCAGTGTGTATCATGTCTTCCCTTTCCCAATGTTCCCAATCAATTAATTTGATATGTAAAACAAATTTTATTGTTTTATTGAAGCATTGCAGTTTCACTGTCATGAATTGTTTCAAGGCTGTTATTATTTAGTTAACAATAAAATTGACAATAAACCAATTGATATCTTATGCTGCCTAATCTGCTTGTCCTATGTTTAGAAATATTTAAGTTTTGCTTCTGGTGCCATCAAGTTAGAGTTTCCGGATTATATTTATTTTTTTTCTAAGTTTCCCAACTATTTATTAATTTGCTTTTTCAATCTTTCTTTGCCGCATATTCCTTTTGTACTTCCACATAATGTAATTTTTCTTCAGCAAACTTTTCTTGAAAATAATCTTTAAAACATGTTTGCTTTGGCCGGCACCCCTTTCTTCAAACCTTTTTAAGATTATATCCATTTATAAGCATTGTGAAGTAAAGTTCCTGTGAGGAAGAATGAAAGAAGAACCTCTAATTATTTAAAAATTTTATTTTTTCTGTTGTTATTTTTATGAACACTAAAACAACTTACTTTTAAGTGTTTTGATTTTCTTAAAACAACTATCACCGTTGGTTGTAGCCGCCATCACCACCTCCATCAGTATTATTTTTTCTATTGTTGAATAGAAAGAGTCAAAGAAATTATGTTGCTAAGTGCTTGTTTGGGATCACTTTTATTATTTTGCTTTTGTTTTTATTTTAAAAATATGTTTACTTAGTGCATTTTTTGGTGTGTTTTTGTTCTTTGTTCTTAAAAATAAATTATCTTGTTTTTAAAAACATTCAAAACATTTAAATATTATTTTGAATGTTTTTTAAAAAAAACTAAACATGTTATAACAAATTAAACATGTCCTATTTCAAGTAAAAAATATACAAAACAAAATAAAAATTAAAAAGAACAAATGATTCTAAACGGCCCGTAAGCTTCATAACATTGACCTCCCTGCATGTTTTATTTTAGATTTCTTTCTATTCATGAAATTTATCTCATATGGCACACTACTTCACAGTTTGTGCTCTGGGGCAGAGTATCTTGCTCAAGTGGTGTATGGATCCATACCGAATGCGTGCATTAATTCTGAACTTGCAGTCCCAGCGAATAAGATTGCAGTTAGTATTCTGGATTCTCTGTTCAAGAAATTGAATGAAGCCTATCTTGTGCCCGGTGGTGAGGTTAGAAATATGATATACTATATTTTCACCAGCTATTTCTTTTAATATTTTCCATTACAAATTTATCTAAACAATTCCTGATTAAATCAGGAAAAACCATATCATATGTTGCTTTCCATTATGGTAGAATGTATGCTTCCGTATCTTGAGGTGNTGGCAGTGCAGCCAATGGATGGTGCAGTTAGTGTCCTAGTCTCCAAGTGGGAGAATTGTTAAGGAAGGTGGAGACCCGGTCCACTTCCTATTACGACAGATTCTTTGATNATGAAGGATTTCTTGATGATCCTTGTGAGGAGGTATTTACGATTTCCTTTTTTTCCTTTCTTTTTTCAAAGATTTACATACATACTGTTAAGGAAGGTGGAGACCCGGTCCACTTCCTATTACGACAGATTCTTTGATAAATTGATTCTAATTTATCTGCTCTTAATTCTTTTCCTTATGTATTTTATTCCCTGTCATAGCTTGATGATTCCCAATCTTTAATTAAAGCAGTTGCCTTCTATTGACAGGAAGAATTAAGGAAAACTTAATTAATTAAGTTTTAC
>JXCR01142697.1:251260-266105 GCA_002079205.1 Phalaenopsis hybrid cultivar
ATTTGTTTCATTTTGGTTCTTTTTGATGTAATTAAGATTCTATGACATAGGTTTCTTGGCCCCTTGACCTAATTGTCAATTCGGAGGCATTGAAGAAATATAACCAGGTAAATTTACCTTTCTGACTCCCCTGCTTTCTCTTCCATTTAAGATTGGTTGTTTGGATAATTTGACTGTTTTTGTTATTCATTCAGGTCATGGGTTTTTTATTAAAGGTCAAACGTGCAAAATACTTGCTCGATAAGGTTCGAAGATGGATGTGGAAGGTAAGGATGCATTTTGATTCTTCTTACTGTTTTATTTAGATTTTGTTAGGTCTAAATGACAAACCTAGTTGGGAATTTAGAAAGTGAGACTCCTTTTTGCCATTTGGCNGTGCATTTTGATTCTTCTTACTGTTTTATTTAGATTTTGTTAGGTCTAAATTGCAAACCTAGTTGGGAATTTAGAAAGTGAGACTCCTTTTTGCCATTTGGCGGGTGGAAAGCTAAGGTCTCGTATGGAATCAATTATATTTATTTATTTTAATTTTAATTTTTTCTTTTATTTTTAAAAATATATTATAAGAATTGAATTGTACGTATGTAAATATTCCTATTAAGTAGTGCACTCTAACTTGCATAAATTGTTCATGTTAAATGAACTGGACTGTTGCTACNTCCATTTGGCGGGTGGAAAGCTAAGGTCTCGTATGGAATCAATTATTTATTTATTTTAATTTTAATTTTTTCTTTTTTAAAAAAAATATATTATAAGAATTGAATTGTATGTATGCAAATATTCCTATTAAGTAGTGCACTCTAACTTGCATAAATTGTTCATGTTAAATGAACTGGACTGTTGCTACGTTGTGATGTATTTGAATTTCTTCTGTATGATGGGTATTCTTCTTATCAGCACAGCTTAAAGCATTAGCAACCTTTATTTTCACATGTTGTCCGCATCAAAGTGAGCATTAGTATTCTCCTATCCATCTGGATTGTTCAGTACCATTCAGTTATGACGAAGATAGCTTGAATTACATTTTTCAGTTTCTAGATCTTATTTTTTTTACGTTCAGTGTAATCTATTACTTTGTTGAATTGAGTGGTATGTATGTAAATCTTCCAATATGGGAGCATTTAAAGGCATACCATCCAATTCCTATGTATTTACATACCTAACATCTAAATTTTACCTTCTACATTTATACCGCCTAAATTTTTCATATCAAATAAAAAATAACACCATTTTAACTTTTAAAAAGTGAAATAGACTCTTTCATGCATAAGTAAGGTGGTATGCATATCAAAATTGAAGTTTAGATGTGAGATGTGTAAATACATGAGAATTGAATGTATGTATGTAAATCTTACATTTTTTTTTTATTAAAGATTGCTAACAAGTTCCGGTCTTTCTAAGCAGGGAAGGACTGCAGTACAAAATCACAAGCATCACTTGTTAGTGGAACAAAAACTCCTCCATTTTGTTGATGCATTTCATCAATATGTCATGGACAGAGTAAAATGATCATATTCCCTTCCCTTATTTTCCATTAGCATATATGAAAATTTTTTTTTCATATTTGCCACAAAAGCTTGAAGCATGTNATTTTTTTCATAATTGCCGCAAAATCTTGAAGCATGTCTTTTTTCAACAGGTATTTCACAGTGCTTGGATTGAGCTCTGCACAACTATGTCATCTGCAGGCTCTCTTGATGAAGTTATAGAAGCTCATGAGGCCTATCTTTCGTTGATCCAACGGCAATGCTTCGTCGGACCAGATAAGCTGGTTTGGTCTATCTTTTCAACCTTCGCTGCATTAAAATTTCATTGAATTAGAAATTTTTGAACATTTTACAAGAAATACCTCATTTTGATTTTGATTGTGGAGAACTATAATCTCAGTTTTTTTTGACAGCCCGCTTCCATTACTGTTAAGTTCCCAAAATCCTCTTTAATAAAAAAAGGAGCATTTATATACATACCACCCAATTCTTATTTATTTACACATCTAACACCTNTTGACACCCCGCTTCCATTACTGTTAAGTTCCCAGAGTCCTCTTTAATAAAAAAAAAGGAGCATTTATATACATACCACCCAATTCTTATTTATTTACAAATCTAACACCTAAGCTTTTCTTTTTTAACATTTATACCCCCCAAAATCTTTCATATCACATAAAAAATATCATTATTTTTAACTTTTAAAATATAAAATACTCCTTTTCATGCATAGGTACGGTAGTGTATGTGTAAAAATTAAAGCTAAGGTATTAGATATGTAAGTGCGTATTAATTAAATGGCATGTATGCAAATCTTCCTAAAAGAAAATGATTTTGATTTTGGATAGTTAGAAGTCAGAACTCTATTTTTTCAAATACAACATAGAGACGGCCCTCCTCTTTAATATTGTATTTCCCAAAATGCCTTTCAAGGAAATGTTGTGCAGCTAATTTTCCCCATGCCGTGTTATCATTGCATGGCAAAAAGATTAGGCTCCACATTTATATGGATTTAGAAACCGTTTCTTTAGTCTAAAAGTAACCAGCTTATTATTATATTGTTGGGGCATTTACAAATCTAACACATAAACTTTATTTCTTTTACATTTATACAACAGATTTACAAATTGAAGTTTAGGTGTTAGATATGTAAATACATGGGAATTGAGTGATTGTGTATGTAAATCTTCCTTTTTTATTTTTTTTAACTTGCAGTGGGCTCTGATTGCGAGTAGAGTGAAGAGCATTCTGGGTTTAGTACTAGATTTTCACTCCATACAGCAGACACTGCACAGTGTGGGAGCAGCTCCAGCCATCAGGGCAAGATGTGAAATGGAAGTCGATCGGATCGAAAAGCAGTTTGATGATTGCATGGCCTTTCTTCTTCGAGTAATTTCTTAACACACACACTCTCTCTCTCTTTCTCTCTCTTTCTCTCTCCCTAACTCAGCAAATTTTATCAACTTTGTGAGTACATTTGCAGACATACCGCCCAATTCCTATGCATTTATATATCTAACCGAACTTTACCTTTTACATTGATACAACCCAAATCTCTTTTAACTTCAAAAAAAGTAAAATACACATTTTCATACATAGTGTTGTGAGATATGTACTTCCTGGCATAGAAATGAGACGAAAAAGGACACAAGCAAACACAAATCGTTTACGNCTTAACTCTCTCTCTCTCTCTCTTTTTAACTCCGCAAATTTTATCAACTTTGTGAATACATTTACAGACATACCGCCCAATTCCTATGCATTTATATATCTAACCGAACTTTACCTTTTACATTGATACAACCCAAATCTCTTTTAACTTCAAAAAAAGTAAAATACACATTTTCATACATAGATAAGCTGGCATGTATGTAAAAATTGAATTTTAGGTGTTAAAATATGTAAATACATAGTTCCAAACTTTATTTGAATATTTATTTTTTTTAACATGGTTATTGAATCTGATTTTATTTTTGCAGATCTTATCTTTTAAGATCAATGTAGGGCACTTTCCACACCTGGCTGATTTGGTCACTAGAATAAACTACAATTACTTCTACATGTCTGATACTGGAAACCTGCTAAACGTTCCTAGCTTTGAGGGTGCCAAACCTGGGAGGAGTTTGCTCTCTTAACCCTGAGACATTAAGGTATTATTTTTTTGTAACAAAGTTTTCATGTCTTGCAAAAATTCAGGGTTATGTTGGTAAATGTTTTTTTTCTTAGTTGTCCTTTTTGATGTAATTTTGTTGATGAAACCCACCTTGAGATGAATGTGTATTTGAAATTGTGATTGAATTAGCTTGATTTTAAAGCAAATTGTTGGCTTCTACTTGTTTGAAGAGCTTTGGGTTTTCAATTATGGAGGGGATGATTTCTCAGTCGTTGCGACTGCCCTTTATTTTTTTTTATTGCGCTCTTATCCGCGGGATAGTGTTTGAGGGTGTAATCTCCCACGTGAGTTCGCGGCCAAACATGCATATTGACCTTTGGGTTCAACTTCTTTAGTCCTCTTATGAAAAATTGCTTATTACATACATGCCCCCACAATGGTTATCTATTTACATATCTATCACCTAAACTTTCATATTTATATCATTATATATGCATAACATTCAAATTTTTAATATCACATCAAAAATATCAATATTTTGCTTTTTAAAAGTGAAATATATCTTTTTGGATTGATAACACCAAGATATTTCAATGTAAATATAAGAAATTGGGTGTTTAATTAAATATATAGATAAGAATATGTGGTGTGTATGCAAATTCCCCTTATTTATATATAGAAAGAAAATTCTCTTATAAATATGAGTAGAACATTGTGCATTAAATCATTCTTTTTTACCTTNCGTAAATACATGGGAATTGAGTGGTTGTGTATGTAAATCTTCCTTTTTTATTTTTATTAACTTGCAGTGGGCTCTGATTGCTAGTAGAGTGAAGAGCATTCTGGGTTTAGTACTAGATTTTCACGCCATACAGCAGACACTGCACAGTGTGGGAGCAGCTCCAGCCATCAGGGCAAGATGTGAAATGGAAGTCGACCGGATCGAAAAGCAGTTTGATGATTGCATGGCCTTTCTTCTTCGAGTAATTTTTTAACTCTCTCTCTCTCTCTCTCTAACTCAGCAAATTTTATCAACTTTGTGAGTACATTTACAGACATACCGCCCAATTCCTATGCATTTATATATCTAACCGAACTTTACCTTTTACATTGATACAACCCAAATCTCTTTTAACTTCAAAAAAAGTAAAATACACATTTTCATACATAGGTAAGCTGGCATGTATGTAAAAATTGAATTTTAGGTGTTAAAATATGTAAATACATAGTTCCTAACTTTATTTGAATATTTATTTTTTTTAACATGGTTATTGAATCTGGTTTTATTTTTGCAGATCTTATCTTTTAAGATCAATGTAGGGCACTTTCCACACCTGGCTGATTTGGTCACTAGAATAAACTACAATTACTTCTACATGTCTGATACTGGAAACCTGCTAAACGTTCCTAGCTTTGAGGGTGCCAAACCTGGGAGGAGTTTGATCTCTTAACCCTGAGTCATCAAGGTATTATTTTTTTGTAACAAAGTTTTTATGTCTTGCAAAAATTCAGGGTTATGTTGGTAAATGTTTTTTTTTCTAGTTGTCCTTTTTGTTGTAATTTTGTTGATGCAACCCACCTTGAGATGAATGTGTATTTGAAATTGTGATTGAATTAGCTTGATTTTAAAGCAAATTGTTGGCTTCTATTTGTTTGAAGAGCCTTTGGTTTTCAATTATGGAGGGGATGATTTCTCAGTAGTTGTGGCCGCCATAGTGTTTGAGGGTGTAATCTCCCACGTGAGTTCCCGGCCAAACATGCATATTGACCTTTGGGTTCAACTTCTTGAGTCCTCTAATGAAAAACTGCTTATTTACGTACATGCTCCAACAATTGTTATCTATTTACATATCTATCGCCTAAACTTTCATATTTATATCATTATATATGCATAACATTCAAATTTTTAATATCACATCAAAAATATCACTATTTTGCTTTTTAAAAGTGAAATATATCTTTTTTGCTTGATAACACCAAGATATTTCAATGTAAATATAAAAAGTTGGTTGTTTAATTAAATATATAGATAAGAATATGTGGTGTGTATGTAAATTTCCCTTATTTATATGTAGAAAGAAAATTCTCTTATAAATATGAGTAGAACATTGTGCATTAAATCATTCTTTTTTACCTTTTTTTTTCTTATTTTAGTTAATTGATGCAGCATTGAATGTGAAATGATAAAAGATTGATAGACAATTATGTATCCAAAACTCATAGTTTGATATTTATAACATTGTGAGATTATAAAAGTTGTATTTTGTTTTCAAAAGGTTAGCTAATATATATATATATATATATANTAATCTCCCACGTGAGTTCGCTCGCGGCCAAACATGCATATTGACCTTTGGGTTCAACTTCTTGAGTCCTCTAATGAAAAAGTGCTTATTTGCATACATGCCCCCACAATTCTTATCTATTTACATATTTATAACCTAAACTTTCATATTTATATCATTATATATGCATAACATTCAAATTTTTAATATCACATCAAAAATATCACCTTTAATATATCTTTTTGGATTGATAACTCCAAGATATTTCAATGTAAATATAAAAAGTTGGGTTTTTAATTAAATATATAGATAAGAATATGTGATTATATATAGAAAGAAAATTCTCTTATAAATATGAGTAGAACATTGTGCATTAAATCATTCTTTTTTACCTTTTTTTTTATTTTAGTTAATTGATGCTATGTATGTATGTATCCAAAACTCAAGAGTTTGATATTTATATTTATAACATTGTGAATATATATATATATATATATATATATATATATATATATATATATATATATATATATATATATANACTGCTCCGCTCGTGTTGTGCTAGTTAAAAAATAATATTGTTCGTGTTCGGCTCGTTTACATTTTGAAAACCAAAAATATGTTCATGTTACGGTCCGTTTAATAAAATTTCAAAAATGCAGTATATACTACTGTCACCAAAATTATTAAAATTTTCATTTATCCCAAATTGAAAAAAAAAAAAAAAACTAAACAAAATTCTGTTAAAATAAATAAATAAATAGTTCAAAACATATTTTGAATTTGCTTGTATCACACAGTATTTAATGCGATATAATTTCAATACAAACCCTCCCCATTTGGCTTCGGCGACGTCAACATCGCTGCATAATGCCGCAGCCTCTCCTCCCCCGGCGAGGGACACCTTGACGCCGGCCGCCGCGGTCGACCGAATNTCAGCGTACCTAAAGAAATTAGATTTCTTTTTAGCTCTGGTACGTACCTAACATTTTTCAGTACTCGTTCAACTCCATCAAACATCCTTATCCTGATTGATCCACTTCCAACTACCCTGTAGGCTTTATTGTCTCCCAGTAGAACGAACCCATCAGTTTCCTGTTGCAGTGTCTCGAACCAATCTTTGTGAGGACACATGTGAAAAGAACACCCTGAGTCGAGGGTTCACTCCTTACTGGATTTAGATTCTGTGATCCCCAGGACCTCAGCAGAATCGTAGTCATCAGAGGCTACGCTTGTTTCTCCTGATTCTTCTGGCTCTTCTTGATACTTATTCTTCCTGTCTGGGCAGTTCCTCTTGAAATGACCATCTTTGTGACAATGATAGCACTTCAAAGATCCCCTTGATGACTGATTCTCGCTATCCTTGCTTGACCTTGATCTGTGCTGACCATTTCTTGAATCTTTCTTGTCCGATCTTCCTCTGACAATAAGACTGTCTCCGCTGACTTCCTTGTCCCTATCATGCTTCCTCTGAAGTTCTTTGGCTCTAATCAGAGATTGAACCTCCTCCAGAGTAATAGTTTGCACCCTTCCATAGAGCATCGCATTCTTGAAATGCTCGTAGCTCTTAGGAATAGAGTTTAGCAACAACAGTGTTTTGTCCTCATCGTCCATCTTGACGTCAATGTTCTCGAGGTCGTCGATGACCTTGTTGAACACGTCGATTTGCTCCGAGACGGATTTGTCTTCATGCATTTTGAAGGAGTATAGACGCTGCTTCAGAAAGAGTCTATTAGCNAATGCTTTGTCGGACCAGATAAGCTGGTTTGGTCTATCTTTTCAACCTTCGCTGGATTAAAATTTCATTGAATTAGAAATTTTTGAACATTTTACAAGAAATACCTCATTTTGATTTTGATTGTGGAGAACTATAATCTCAATTTTCTTGACACCCCGCTTCCATTACTGTTAAGTTCCCAAAGTCCTCTTTAATAAAAAAAGGAGCATTTATATACATACCACCCAATTCTTATTTATTTACACATCTAACACCTAAGCTTTTCTTTTTAACATTTATACCCCCCAAAATCTTTCATATCACATAAAAAATATCATTATTTTTAACTTTTAAAATATAAAATACACCTTTTCATGCATAGGTACGGTAGTGTATGTGTAAAAAATAAAGCTTAGGTTATGTAAGTGCGTATTAATTAAATGGTATGTATGCAAATCTTCCTAAAAGAAAATGATTTTGATTTTGGATAGTTAGAAGTCAGAACTCTATTCTTTCAAATACAACATAGAGACGGCCCTCCTCTTTTTATATTGAAATAACTTAAGGCAGTCGAAAATATTGTATTTCCCAAAATGCCTTTCAAGGAAATGTTGTGCAGCTAATTTTCCCCATGCCGTGTTATCATTGCATGGCAAAAAGATTAGGCTCCACATTTATATGGATTTAGAAACCGTTTCTTTAGTCTAAAAGTAAACCAGCTTATAATTATATTGTTGGGCCATCTACAAATCTAACACCTAAACTTTATTTCTTTTACATTTAGACCACAGATGTACAAATTGAAGTTTAGGTGTTAGATATGTAAATACATGGGAATTGAGTGGTTGTGTATTTAAATCTTCCTTTTTTATTTTTATTAACTTGCAGTGGGCTCTGATTGCGAGTAGAGTGAAGAGCATTCTGGGTTTAGTACTAGATTTTCACTCCATACAGCAGACACTGCACAGTGTGGGAGCAGCTCCAGCCATCAGGGCAAGATGTGAAATGGAAGTCGATCGGATCGAAAAGCAGTTTGATGATTGCATGGCCTTTCTTCTTCGAGTAATTTNCAAAACTCTTTAAATTTTTTTTATGAAAATTGCAGATAACTAAAAACTTACGTTAGAGTCATTAAGCCCCACAGAAGAGGAAGCAGGATCTTCTCCAACCGGCTCGTGTTGGCAACCAAAAGGACCGTTAATCTGTAAGCTCCATAGCTATAGTTGTTCCCACTGTCGCCAAGACATTGCTCTGCCGAGCTTGTGCTGTTGGCCCATATATGTCTCGTCCTCCCTCCAACAGCAGCGGTGTTGCCATAGTATATGGGCTCAATACATCCCAGCACGTCGGCCCAACAACCTTCTACGGCTCTGCATTGCTCTGTTAGACATTTTGTGGCTCTCTGAATTCCTAACAAGTACCAACAGGCTCCCACNCGTGCTGTTGGCCCATATATGTCTCGTCTTCCCTCCAACAGCAGCGGTGTTGCCGTAGTATATGGGCTCAATACATCCCAGCACGTCGGCCCAACAACCTTGTACGGCTCTGCATTGCTCTGTTAGACATTTTGTGGCTCTCTGAATTCCTAACAAGTACCAACAGGCTCCCACTGCCTGATGAGTTTGAGATCAGATGATGAAGAAGAAGAACGGGTGTGCAGTAATGGAGAGCTGGGCCGAGCATGCTATGGATTGGATTTGATTTGACCGAATCATAAGTCTTTCAAGTTAAGTTATATGGCTTGCTTAAATTTTTTAATGTCAGTTACTTACATTTCACATAATTCTTATGTATTTACAAATCTAGCAATTAGAAGCTTATATTTGCACATATAACACTAAAATGTTTAATATCACAAAAAATAATGTTATTACCATTTTTTCAAAGACAAATACACCTTTTTAAGCATATCTTTAAAGTGCCAGAATGCTATGTAAATATCATAGTTTAGATGTGTATGTAGATGCAAAATTAATTTATACTAAGTAAATAAAATAATATAAAAATTTAAATATGCTTTCTTGTAATTAAACAACTCAAAAAAAAAAAAAATACTAACAAGTTAGTTCATTGAAATAAAAATAAATAAATAATGTACTAAATTTATATGCATATTAATATTAAACTATAATACATTACTATTAAATATATAATTATATAGGCTCTAGATAATCAAATTTTATTTAAATAATATATCAAATAAATACACAGTATTTAACAAGTTACTTTTTAAATAATAAAACAAATTTGTTCGTAAACATTAATAAACGAGTTTGAGTATGTTTAAGTTTAGTTCATTTAGCCTTTGAGATTTTAAAAAAATTCAAACATGTTTATTTCCTAATTTGAATGAAAATGATAAAATATTAATTTAGTCTAGTTTAAGTTGTTCATCAATTGCATCGTTTCATTTAAAGCTCTAAGGGGTGCGGGCTACGAAAATTCACAACCGCTCTTCGTGAATTCTCTGCATTTTGTTTTTATTTTATTTTGTTGAGAGAGCCTAAGAGAGTCGGATTTTCAGAAGACAAATTAGATTGTATGTAAGACATTACCCAAAGATTTCACCCTCATTTAGCTATAACTTTTTTTGATATGGGCTTTGGGTTCCCCACAGGCGCAAGCTTATATGATCAATTACTCATCCAGATAACAAGGAGAGTCCATTCGATTAATGTTAGTCATTAAAGATTGAAATTGAACGTAGAATAACAACAGACTTTCGATTCTAAGTTGTAAAATTCATCACTTGAAACTTAAAGTGGTGATGGGGGAATAAAGACGAATCAAGATCCCAGGATTCTGTCATCCCGGACTGTCGTGGTATCTGATCTACTTAGTCAGAGGAGATAGTCAACTTAACATGAAAGAAGAATTCTTGTTAGTAGCTATGGGTTGCTTCATCCAAGAGATTCATGTAGATCTAGGGTGAATGTTTGTTCAAGGGGACAAATTTACATCGGCCTAAGCTAATAGAATGTTTTATGTCAATCAATTGTACTCTTATGATTCACAATTCAAATGGTAGAAAGCTATAGAACATACGGTTTGNCCCTCTCGTTGAGAAACACATACCGAAAGTGCTGCGTGACGTACTTCACGTCGGCGGCTTCGAGCCCGAAGGCCTCGGTGGTCTCGAGGGTGATTAGGGTGGAAGATGAAGGAGGAAGACGGTGGACGAACGGGCGGCGGAGGCACCACGAGAGGAGCTCGTCGCCGGTGAAGTTTCCGGGGCCTAACATGCAGCAGCTCTGCAAGCCGTCGCGGAGAAGCTGTTTGCTTTCAAGGTGGCCGCGAACGATGAAGATCATTTTTTGAACCGGGTCTCCTTCCCGCGTTATCTAAAGGAATAATAATATATAAGTCCCGTAAAAATTTTTAAATAATTTTATCTGTAGACTTTGTATTTTTAGAGGTGTTTCCATACTTTACATTTATAACACCTAAACTTTGTTTTTTTACATTTATGCCATTCAAATCTTTTATATTACATGATTAATATAACGTTGACTCTTGATATGATAAGAAGGCTTACAGTTTCTCCTTTAGGAAACACCAGAGACTTCACCCTNTTAACACCTAAACTTTGTTTTTTTACATTTATGCCATTCAAATCTTTTATATTACATGATTAGTATAACGTTGACTCTTGATATGATAAGAAGGCTTACAGTTTCTCCTTTAGGAAACACCAGAGACTTCACCCTGTCACAAATGTTCTCCAGCACTAGCTCATCCATGTGCTGAAACAAAGGCACCTGCAAAGTTCACATTGAAACACAAACATATGGAAAATTTACATACATACCTCACAATACTTAAGTATTTACATATCTAACACCAGAAAAGCTGATTTTTTAACTTCTTATTGTTGTTATTGCATATAATCCAATCATAGTGAAATCTGCAATAACAGCAATAAGATGCAGAGGTGTTTACATACGTGTAGAGTTGTTAACAAGCTGGTTTCCAGCCGAGCTAGAGTTTGCTCGAAGTCAGCTCAAATAGATTTAGTTCGGATCAAAATTGGCTAGTTGCTCCTTATCTTCAATTTCCAGCCAGCTTGGCTCCAAATTAAATCGAGTATGATTCGGCTCGAAATCAAAATGAATCGACTCATTTGGGTTATTTTGTTATCTTCCTCAATTTTTTTTTCAAAATCCGTTCTAGCTCAACATTGGTTCTTATCTCATTATATTCTATTTTATTTAGCATTTTTTTATAATTTTTAATAAATAAAAAACACTTAGAACTGCTCTCGAGCCAATTCAAGCAGATTAGTGTATGGCTCAAAATCAGCTATGAGCTTGGCTCGTTTATTTCGATCCAATCTTGATCCAAGCTAGAATTTAAATTAACTTTCGAGCGATGAACAATCTCCAATCAAAATTCACAGCCCTAGATACAACATAAAGATGTGCCTTCCTTTTATAAAGAAACACTTGAGCCAAACAAAAAGTATAGCATAATGTCAAAAACATCTTTAATTANTTGATCCAAGCTAGAATTTAAATTAACTTTTGAGCGAGAAACAATCTCCAATCCCAATTCACAGCCCTAGATACAACATAAAGATGATGCCTTCCTTTTATAAAGAAACACTTGAGCCAAACAAAAAGTATAGCATAATGTCAAAAACATCTTTAATTTACTAGCAACTAAATTTAGAAAAATATGAAGTTCTACAATGCAAAAAACACGTACCTGTCGAACAAGGTCGAGGCAGAGATGATACTTAATGTCTCTTCTCAGGCCTTGGGGCAAATTGCTTATCATATTGCATTCATCAACGCCTCTCATCGCCGCCCACCGCTGCCTCTCATACTGCCGCACACGCTGCCGGATACTCTTCGGCAGCTGCCGTTGCCTCATCCACCAGTCCAAGCTTCTCATCTTCATGTGCAAACTCTTCTTTTTGCATGTAGTTGAGTGCAAGAATACCTACATTTATCATACATTTACTTAACAGACCACTCAATTCTTATATATTTACATACCTAACACCTAAATGTTTCTTTCGTATCTAAATTTGTCAAAATAGTCCTTTGACAGTTTATATGGGGTTATTTTAGTCTCGGAGTGTACGAAAGTGTCAAATTATTCCCCAAGTTATTTAAATTGGGTTTGTTTGGAGCAGCTTCAGTTTATTAAAAAACTACAATAGTTATTATAATTTTTTTCTTTTGAAAAAATCAGACCGCAGCTAAAAAACTGACACCGTACCTAGCCAGGACGTCAAAACGTAGTTTACACAAACAGACAAATTCACTGCCGTCCCAAATGGACCCAAACCGACCCTTAGGGATTCTAAAAGAGTCCGCCATGGAGATTATTTCAGCACAAAATAATAATCTCTCGAGATTAAATTTGCAATTTTATAGTCTCGTGGACTAAAAGGATCCCATGAAAAACAGTCATGAGNAACCTAAATGTTTCTTTCGTATCTAAATTTGTCAAAATAGTCCTCTGACCGTTTATATGGGGTCATTTTAGTCTCGGAGTATATGAAAGTGTCATAAGTTATTTAAATTTGGTCTGTTTGGAGCAACTGCAGCTTATTAAAAAGCTACGATAGTTATAACATTTTTTTTTTTTTTTGAAAAATCAGACCGCAGCTAAAAAGCTGACACCACACCTAACCAGGACCGGTGGAAAAATATAAATTTCAACTGCAATTTTTTGAAAATATTGTCAAAACGTAATTTACACAAACAGACAAATTCACCGCTGCCCCCAAACGGACCCAAACCGACCCTTAGGGATTCTAAAAGAGTCCTCCATGGAGATTATTTCAGCACAAAATAAAAATCTCTCGAGATTAAATTTGCAATTTTATAGTCTCGTGGACTAAAAGGATCCCATGAAAAACAGTCATGAGACTATAAGTATCACCATTTTAACTTTCAGAAACTAAATTACACATTACGCATGCATATATAATGTGGTATGTATGTAAAAAATTAAAGTTTAGGCATTAAATATGCAAATACTTTTTTATGTTTATGCAATGGAATGTTTTTGCCTTCTGACCTTGATGTTTCCAATCAGCATGGTCACTAGGATNATGTTTATGCAATGGAATGTTTTTGCCTTCTGACCTTGATGTTTCCAATCAGCATGGTCACTAGGATNCGAGGGTGATTAGGGTGGAAGACGAAGGAGGAAGACGGTGGATGAACGGGCGGCGGAGACACCATGAGAGGAGCTCGTCGCCGGTGAAGTTTCCGGGGCCTAACATGCAGCAGCTCTGCAAGCCGTCGCGGAGAAGCTGTTTGCTTTCGAGGTGGCCGCGAACGATGAAGATCATTTTTTGAACAGGGTCTCCTTCACGCGTTATCTAAAGGAATAATAATATATGTCCCGTAAAAAATTTTAAATAATTTTATCTGTAAGACTTTGTATTTTTAGAGGTGTTTCCATACTTTACATTTTTAACACCTAAAGTTTGTTTTTTTACATCTATACCATTCAAATGTTTTATATTACATGATTAGTATAACGTTGACTCTTGATATGATAAGAAGGCTTACAGTTTCTCCTTTAGGAA
Source organism: Phalaenopsis hybrid cultivar (assembly GCA_002079205.1). Taxonomy (NCBI): domain Eukaryota; kingdom Viridiplantae; phylum Streptophyta; class Magnoliopsida; order Asparagales; family Orchidaceae; genus Phalaenopsis; species Phalaenopsis hybrid cultivar. The sequence continues at coordinate 265,410 of JXCR01142697.1, forward strand.
ACACCAGAGACTTCACCCTGTCACAAATGTTCTCCAGCACTAGCTCATCCATGTGCTGAAACAAAGGCACCTGCAAAATTCTCATTGAAACACAAACATATGGAAAATTTACATACATGCCTCACAATACTTAAGTATTTACATATCGAACACCAAAAAAAGCTGATTTTTTAACTTCTTATTGTTGTTATTGCATATAATACAATCATAGTGAAATCTGCAATAACAGCAATAAGATGCAGAGGTGTTTACATACGTGTAGAGATGTTAACAAGCCGGCTTCGAGCCGAGCTAGAGTTTGCTCGAATTCAGCTCAAACAGATTTTGTTCGGATCAAAATTGGCTAGTTGCTCGTTATCTTCAATTTCAAGCCAACTTGGCTCCAAATTAAATCGAGCTCGATTCGGCTCGAAATCAAAATGAATCGACTCATTTGGGCTATTTTGTTATCTTCCAGCTTGAAATCGATTTGATCAAGCTTGAAACCGATTTGATCAAGCTTGAAACCAAAACAAGATGGCTCAATTTTTTTTTTTTTTAAATTCATTTTAGCTCAACATTGGTTCTTATCTCATTATATTCTATTTTATTTAGCATTTTTTTATAATTTTTAATAAATAAAAAACACTTAGAACTGCTCTCGAGCCAATTCGAGCCGATTTGTGTATGGCTCAAAATCAGCTATGAGCTCGGCTC
>JXCR01142697.1:266426-276947 GCA_002079205.1 Phalaenopsis hybrid cultivar
CCGCTGCCTCTCATACTGCCGCACACGCTGCCGGATACTCTTCGGCAGCTGCCGTTGCCTCATCCACCAGTCCAAGCTTCTCATCTTCATGTGCAAACTCTTCTTTTTGCATGTAGTTGAGTGCAAGAATACCTACATTTATCATACATTTACTTAACAGACCACTCAATTCTTATATATTTACATACCTAACACCTAAATGTTTCTTTCGTATCTAAATTTGTCAAAGTAGTCCTTTGATCGTTTATATGGGGTCATTTTAGTCTCGGAGTATACCGAAGTGTCAAATTATTCCCCTAGTTATTTAAATTGGGTTTGTTTGGAGCTGCAGCTTATTAAAAAACTACAAGAGTTATTATAATTTTATTTTTTTGAAAAAATCAGACCGCAGCTAAAAAAACTGACACCTTATCTAGCCAGGACCGACGAAAAAATGTAAATTTCAACTGCAGTTTTTAAAAAATACTGTCAAAACATAGTTTACACAAACAGATAAATTCACCGCTGCCCCAAACGGACCCAAACCGACCCTTAGGGATTCTAAAAGAGTCCTCCATGAAAATTATTTCAGCACAAAATAAAAATCTCTCGAGACTAAATTTGCAATTTTATAGTGTCGTGGACTAAAAGGATCCCATGAAAAACAGTAATGAGACTATAAGTATCACCATTTTAACTTTCAGAAACTAAATTACACATTACTCATGCATATATAATGTGATATGTATGTAAAAAATTAAAATTTAGGCATTAAATATGCAAATACTTGTTTATGTTTATGCAATGGAATGTTTTGCCTTCGGACCTTGATGTTTCCAATCAGCATGGTCACTAGGATAAGGCCGCTTGTGATGACCACAATGTTGAATATAATCTCTAGCCAATCTGTTGTGCTAACCAGAGCTCCACCGAAGGTGCTGCAGTAATTGGCAATATTTTTCATTAGCTGAATTATTTGAGAAGAGGGGTTCTTAAAATCTCATTAATGGTGGGATTTGATAAATCCCATATTTCATATTAATAGGATGATTTACATATATAATACTCAATTTCTATGTATTTATATATGTTTAAAACCTACATTTCAACTATTACAAACATGCCACTGGATTCCATTTAGCATAATAAAGTTTAGTAGTTATTTATGTAAATATATAGGAATCTTGTAGTATGCATGTAAACTTACGTTGTCGATTTGCATAAATACTACACAATTCTTGCTTATTTACATACCTACACTTAAACTTTCGTATTTACATGTATAGCACTCAACATCCTTAATATCACATAAAAATATCATTTTTTACTTATTTTTCATGCATAGATTTATGACATCGAAGTGTTATAAGTGTAAATATAAGAGTTTGGGCATTATGTATGCAACAACTACATAAGAATAGCATGGTATGTATGCAAATTTCACAAACTATAAACCAAACTCTTAAATTTTTTGTATGAAAATTGCAGATAGCTAAAAACTTACGTTAGAGTCATTAAGCCCCACAGAAGAGGAAGCAGGATCTTCTCCAACCGGCTCGTGTTGGCAACCAAAAGGACCGTTAATCTGTAAGCTCCATAGCTATAGTTGTTCCCACTGTCGCCAAGACAATGCTCTGCAGAGCTTGTGCTGTTGGCCCATACATGTCTCGTCTTCCCTCCAACAGCAGCGGTGTTCCCATAGTATATGGGCTCAATACAGCCCAGCACGTCGGCCAAACAGCCTTCTACGGCTCTGCATTGCTCTGTTAGACATTTTGTGGCTCTCTGAATTCCTAACAGGTACCAACAGGCTCCCACTGCCTGAGGATTTGGAGATCAGATGAACAAGAAGAAGAAGGGGTGTGTAACAATGGAGAGTTGGTTCTGAGTATGTTATGGATTGGATTTGATTTGATCAAATCATAAGTCGTACATGTTGAGTTACTTGGCTTGCTTAAATTTTTTAAGGTTAGTTTCATACATAGCACATTATTCTTATGTATTTACAAATCTAGCAATTACACTTTTATATTTGCATATATAACACTAAAATGTTTAATATCACATAAAAATTAATGTTATTATCATTTTGTTCAATGACAAATACACCGTTTTAAGCATAGCTTTAAAGCGCCAGAATGCTATGTAAATATAAAATTTTAGGTGTATATGTAAATGCACAATTAATTTATACAAAGTAAATAAAATAATATAGAAATTTAAATAAGCTTTTTTGAAATTAAACAACTAAAAAAAATTGCTAACAAATTAGTTCATTAAAATGAAAATAAATAAAAAAATATGTTAAAGTTACATGCATATTGATATTAAATTTTAATATATTACTATTAAATATATATTTATATAGGCTCTAGTTAATTAAATTTTATTTAAATAATATATCAAATAAATACAAAGTATTTAACAAGTTACCTTTAAACAATAAATAAGTTTGTTTGTAAATATCAATAAACGAATTTGTCTATGTTTTAGTTTAGTTCATTTAGCTTTTAGAGTTTTAAAAAAAAGTATTCAAATATGTTTATATACTAATTTGAACAAACATGATAAAATATTAATTCAACCTGGTTTAAGTTGTTCATCAATTGCATTTGTTTCATTTAGAGCTCTAGGGTGTGTGGGCTACGAAAATTCATAACCGCTCCTCATGAACTCCATGCATTTTGTTTTAATTTTATTTTGTTGAGAGAGCTTAAGAGATTCGGATTTTCAGAAGGCAGATTGGATTGTATATAAGACATTATTCAGAGATTTCACCCTCATTTGGTAAGGATTTTTTTTGATATGGGGTTCGGGTTTCCCATAGGCGCAAGCCCATATGGATAATTACCACTCCCGATAACAGAAGAGTACTTTCGATTAAGGCTAGTCATTAAAGATTGAAAATTGAACACATAATAGCAACAGACTTAAGATTTTAAGTTGTAAAATTCATCACATAAAACTCAAAGCAGATGGTGGGGGAATAAATACAAAACCCGATCAAGGTCTAATGGTTTCGTCATCATGACCTGTCATGGTCCCTGATCTATTTAGTCAAAGGAGATAGTCGACCTAACATGACAGAATGATTCTTGTCAACAACCATGGGTTACGTCGTCCGAGAGATTCTTGTAGATTTTGGGTGAATGTTTTCGAAGGAGAAAAATTTACGTCGACCTAAGCTAACAAAACGCTTTATATCAATCAATTGTAACCCTTATGATTCACAATTTAAAGGGTAGAAAGCTATTGAGGAACATATGAACCGCAGTCTTGAGCGTAATATAATGGTGTCATTTGAGGGCAACCGCGTCAGAGGGCTCTGATCATAACCACAACTTTGTGGAGCCTTTTAGGTCAAACCACGCAGACTAGGAACTTGGGTCACATCCTTAATGACATGCAATTATTTTAATTGTGAATATATGAATATGCTTAATATGACAATAGCGATTTGTGAGCTGAAGTCAGTCAGTAATTTATCACTCTCGACAAATTGTTGTGGAGAGTAAATGAGATTTGTTTTACGTCTTTTAAATGATTTATTTTTAACTTGAACATACTTTGAAAATCTTAATTTAAAAAATTAACCCTGAGCTTGAATTTTCAATAAACACGGTCATCATCGAGGAATTTAACATTTACAACTTTTATATTTGAAGTTAGAGCATTTAGTTTTGTTAGATTAAGTTTTTCAAATTATAAATCATGTCAACGTCTGTCCTTGTAGGTAGAAGGATCGGATTAGGTGATTTGGACTTGTAAATTCCTACTATAGGATTTGGACGTTTTTTATAGCTTACTAGACTTGTTAACTCTACTCCTTATGAGGAGGGGGATCAGACTAGTTGGGTGGGACTTACAACCCTATCTTATAAATAAAGATGCCCGATTAGCCCACACAACATTCTCAAACCTAATATTTGAGCATTCAATATGTTTGGTTGGAGAACTTGCAAGCGGGCATTAATTTCATGTACTTGAGCTATTTTGGCTATAACATTTGATGTCTTCAGACATTTTAGATGATTTTAAAGCATGTATTAAATCATAGCTTCCAAGTGTGCCTCTTGAAAGATTTGCATAAGTGCTGAGGTATTTAAATTCAAATCAAATACTATCTTAAAACTTGATGAAGTCATAAAATCATTTAAACAACTTGAAAGTCGGTGTGAATATTAAGACTTTATGTTGCACCCAAGTTTTCATTTTAAGATTTTTAGGGTCGTCAGGAGGTATATTGTGAATTCGGTCGCAGGATTGCAATATTTTTAGCGCCTTTTGTTGGCAACATTGGCGAATTGTAGGGCAGAAGGAGTCGTGCGAGCAATGAAGTGAGGAGAAGACGACTTGTGCTCAAGGATTCGGTGCAGAGAGATCGGGCTTGCTAGGGCTTCTACTCTGGCCTAAGAGAGCGACGTGGGAGTATCACGGCAGGAGAAGAAAAGTGCGGGGGTAAGTAGAAGACTGAATTGCGACAGCGGTATTTGTGCGCGAAACAGTGGAAGACGAAGAAGGCGAGACTGTAGAAAGGTGAAATATTTGCGTACAGATAACTCATATAGCTCTGCGTGCGTAATCCACTGTCAATAACTTCTCAATAATCTTTGCGAAAGTTATTTTGAGGTTATTGTGGAATTATTTCGGTGTTATTTGGAGTCAATACCTTTACGCTAGAGAAAATGTGAAAGAGTAACCGTGGAGGGTATTGGCTTCAAATAACATAGATATAACTCTGCACATACCCTCTAATAACCTTCACAAAGGTTATTGAGTGAGTATTTGGAGGTAATTACACACATAGAGTTGCGCGCGTTCTCCGCAATTAAATATTTCTCGTGCAAAAAGAAAAATTATTGCATACGGACACCGCATGCAGAAATGCATGCGGTGTTCGATCTACACCATAGATCACGGTGATCTACGGTGATGATGTATTTCAGTGGGTCCCACTTTAAATTTTTTTTTAAATTTGATTGCATCCTCACCGTAGATCACCGGAATCTACGGTGTAGATTGTACACCGCATGCATCTCTGCATGTGGTATCCGTATGCAATAATTTTTTTGTGCAAAAGACTCAACTCCCCACAAATTCTAAGACTGACCAATCCCAATGTATTACGGTGGGCCCACTTGACACATGACGCCTTACCATTAGACTCCGGATGCAAATTACGTCAAGAGTCCTGATGTAATATTTTCTCATACTTTAGTGCATGTGAGAGCTGGAAGCAAACTGATGTATGAAGATTTACCATTAATTAAGTTTAATTAACCCAATTAATACATATTAATTAAGTTTAATTACCATAATTAACGATATTAATAATTTCAATAAATTTATTTATCTTTTAAACGTCTAAAGGTGGAGTGAGAATAATACTTACATGAGAAGCTATGAAATAGGCGATGAGATTGAGAGCGATTCCCCACCAAATGGTTCCGAAAATATATCCCGACGAGTTCTGCAGGCGTCGAAGGGAGGATATTGAGTGGTAGATTTTGGGCAGATATTGGAAGAGGAACATGATTAAGAAGATGGTCATGACCCACATGGTGGAGCCTTGCTTTATTAGAGCAGGTACTGCCATCCACAGAACCACCTGCAAAAGGTTTTTGGTTGGGAAGATTTACATATATATCAGACAATTCATATGCATTTACATATCTAACATCTAAATACATGCCGCTTTGTCTATACATGAAAAAATATTCCACCTTTTAAAAGCTAAAATGATAGTATTGTTTATTGTGACATGAAAATTTGGGAGCTATAAATGTAAAAATTAAAGTTTGAGCTTAGATACTTAAATAAATAGGAATTGGGTGGTACGTATGTAAGTGCATTCACATACATACCACACAATTCTTATGTATTTATATATCTAAGAGTACCTATACATTCATGTATCCATGCATGCCACTCAAATTTTTAACATCGCAACAAAAATATCATCATCATGACCTGTTTCAAAGTGAAATAAAGATTTTGATATATAAGCACCAAAATATTATAAATGTAAATATCAAATTTTGCATGTTAGACATGTAAATACATAAGAATAATGTTGTAGTATGCATGTATTTTACATCCATAGCACAAAATTCATACATATTTATATATCTAACAACAAAACTTCAATTTTTACATAAATGCCACCTTAATTATAAAAGTGAAAAAAAAGTGATATTTTTTATGTGATATAAAAGATACGGGTGCTATAAATGTAAAAAAGCAAACTTTTAAGTATAATTCAGTGGTATGTATGTAAATGCCTAAAAAAACAATTTTNCATTGATCAACTATTTCAACACATTAAAGAGTCTGGGACAAAATCAATATTTTTTATAGACTTTGGGACTAAAATTGTTGTGAAAAACTACGACAATAAAGCGAAAAATCGGAACTAGAAAAATTGCACTCAGAAAAAACACCAAAGCGATACACGGATTTACGTGGTTCGGCAAATTTGTCTACGTTCACAGAGCTGCAGAGAATTTTATTTCTTCAAGTAATTACACCGTCGAACACCTCGATGTTTATAAGAAAAACTCTCTTCTATTTTCTCTCTTCTCTCTCTCTCTCTCTCTTTCTTCTCTCTCTCTCCTTGCTACCCAGCCCACGTGAGTAGAAGAATTTAACACAAGAAAACAAGTTTTGTTTCCTTCCAGCAAACCCAAAGAAAAAGACAAAGAAGCAGCCTTTTTCTCCCTTTTCCCTTGCACGATTCTACCGAGGAGATGGTGAGAGAATGATATGAGATAAATTACAGGCTCTTTCTTGTGCTATTTATAAGAGGTGTTGAATTGCCAAAAAAATGCAATTCCAATCCGCGTGGGAGGCCGCGTGAGGGAGAGATCAGGCGGGACCGCGTGAGGAGCCTTGGCGGGACCGCGTGAATGAGAGGAGGGAGCTTTGGCAGGAGTTTTTGGCGGTACCCCAGTAGCAAATCTCAGGCTCCATTAACAATTCTCTTACTTTGAGACTGAGACACTAACTGCATCATATCCTGACTCTAACATCTGGTTCCATCATTTGTTGGTTATGACATCCTTCACCTCTGCAACTTGAACCCCTTTCTTTAAGTTAGATTACCAACAGAAGTTGAACACAACTTTAGTTTCTCAAGTGTAACACCCTTTGTCAACATATCAGCAGGGTTCCTGCTTCCACAAATTCTCTCAAGTAGCAGTTGTTCATCATCTAACAGTGATCGAATAAAGTGATATCTGATTTGAATGTACTTGGTCCTGGATTGAAATGTTGGATTTCTGGCGAGTAATATGACACTCTGGCTATCACTATAGAGAGTTTCATTTTGAACCTCTTTACCCAATTCCGCCAAGAAATTTTGTAGCCATATCATCTCCTTAGCTGCCTCTGACACTGCAACATACTCAGTCTTTGTAGTGGACAAAAAAACTGTCTTCTGTAGATTTGAGCCCCATGACACTGCAATACCGCCTAGAGTATAAACATAACATGCAGTACTCTTCCTACTGTCAATGTCTCCAGCTAAATCTGCATCAACATAGCCATGTACCTCTAGGCCCCTTCCTGAGAAACACAAACAGGTTTCTGAAGAGGCTTTTAGGTATCTCAAAATTCACTTCACAGCTTCACAATGTTCCTTCTTTGGATTACTCATGTATCTGCTCACAACTCCCACCGCATGAGCAATATCCGGTCTGGTACAGACCATAGCATACATAAGCGAACCAATAGCTGAAGCATAAGGAACTTTACTCATGTAGACTTGTTCCTCATGTGACTTGGGTGACTGATTTTTGCTGAGTTTGAAGTGACTGCCTAAAGGTGTGTCAGCTGGCTTGGTCTTGTCCATATTGAACATGCTAAGCACCTTTTTCACATATTCAGCCCGTGAAAGTCTCAAAGTGTCTTTGACTCGATCTCTAACAATTCTCATAACAATGATTTGTTTTGCCGCTCCCAAATCTTTCATTGCAAAGTGCTCTGACATCTGCTTCTTCAGATTATTGATCTCATCAAAGTTGGCCCCTGCAATAAGCATATCATCCGCATAGAACAACAGGATGATATAAGAATGGTCAAAGTACCTAACATAGCAACAGTGACTGTCTGACATCTCTTGAACCCTGTATTGAATATGAATTTATCAAACTTCTTGTATCACTATATGGGAGCTTACTTCATGTCATATAAGCTCTTATTCAATCTGCAAACTGAATCTTATTTTCATTATACCACGAACCCCTCAGGATGGTGCATATAAATGTCTTCAAGGTTTCCATGAAGAAAAATTGTCTTCACATCTAATTGCTCCAAAAATAGGTCTTCGGTAGCAACCATAGCTAGTATCATCATAATGGTTGTGAGTTTTATCACAGAAGAAAATATCTCAGAGTAATCAATATCTTGCTTCTGTTGAAAACCTTTTGCAACAAAGTCTTGCTTTGTACCTTTTACTGCCATCAAGCTCAGTCTTTATCCGGGACACCCTCTTGTTGTGCAATATCTTTTTCTCCGGTGGAAGTTTTGACAGTTCCCATGTCTGATTTCCTAATAAGTAATTCATCTCCTCCTTCATGGCCAGCTTCCACTTGCTAGAATTTTCATCCGCTAAGGTTTCTTCATAGCTTTGTGGTTCTTCGTTATCTGTCAGCAAGAAGTAATTCAAAGTTGGTGAGTAACGTTGCGGCGAACGCCTGCTCCTGACTGACCTACGAACTGCAGTTTGAGTAGTGAATGACTTTGGAACTGCCTGCGGAATAATAGGAATGGGTGCCCCGAACCCATTCTCTTCGTCATTCCCATTTTCGTCCTGTTCCGTGACCTTTGGTAGATCGTCGAACTCCACGAACTCAGACTCCTGAGGAGTTACTCCAGAATTTGTATTGGCTTTATCCTTGTACATCATCTTCTCATTGAAAATCATATTTTTGCTTCTGATAATCTTTTCTGATTGTTTTTCCAGTACTGAAGATGAAGTTTCTTCCCAAATAGGTAGTCTTCTATCTGTATCGTCCAGTAAGTAAAATATGTGTTATTGAATTTCTCGATCTCTGATGTCATCACTTCTCCGCTCATTTTTCTTCCTTAGATTCAAACCCAAGGCTCTGATATTAATTGTTGTTAAAAACGACTGCAATAAAACGAAAAAATTGCACGCAGCAAAAATACCAAAGCAACACAAGGATTTACGTAGTTCGGCAAATTTGCATATATTTACGGAGCTGCAGAAGATTTTATTTCTTCGAGGAATTACACCGTCGAGTGTCTTGATGTTTACAAGAAAAACTATTTTCCTCTCTCTTCCCTTTTCTCTCTTCTCTCCCTGTCTCTCTTTCGGCTCTCTCTCCTTGCTTCCCAGCTCACCTGAGCAGAAGAATTTAACACAAGAAAACAAGTTTTATTCCCTTCCAGCAAACCCAAAGAAAAAGACAAAGAAGCAGCCTTTTTCTCTCTTTGCACGATTTTACGGAGGAGATGATGAGAGATTGATATGAGATAAATTGCAGGCCCTTTCTTGTGATATTTATAAGAGGTATTGAATTGCCAAAAAAAAAGGCAATTCCAATCCGCGTGAGAGACCGAGTGAGGGAGAGATCAGGCCGGACCGCGTGAGAAGCCTTGGCGGAACCGCGTGAAGGAGAGGCGGGAAAGAGTTTTGGCGGGAGTTCTTGGCGGTACCTCAGTAGCAAATCCCTGGCTCCATTAACAAAAATGACTACCCGCGGAAAAGCCAGCCAACACTTTTCTCCAACATTTTCTTAAATACACAGAAATGCTTTGTGCTATAGCATATGCATCTTTTTTCTATTGTACCTGAAGGGTTTGAATCGATGGCGGCCTGTCCCTCTTATACGAGGAGGGCCTTCAGGTTTTTCTTCACATTTCTTCATTTTGTTGAAGCATCTAGCAAGATACTCTCCCTCCTGTGCTGCAACCTGGTACAAAATGAAAAGCATTTGAGATTATTAGTAAGGATTTAGGTCCCTTTTATAATCTCAGCGGCTTTCTGGTAAGAGAATTAAGCAGGATTTATCTTAAATTTTGCAGAAAAAACCGCCCTTTTAAGTGAAAAACTAAAAAAAAAAATGCAAACTTACTTGAGCAGTCGCAGGAAGTATCTTGACTTTCGAATCTACCTGTGCAAGGGCTTTCTTGAAANTTTCTTCAATGCAGTTGACTCTTTCATTCACTTTGTACTTAGGTGCTCTACATTCTTTCGCATAATGCCCGAACTTATTACAATTATAGCACTTAATTTGAGATTTATCATCCTCGAATTTGAGTGCCCTTGACCACGTCCTCTTGTTGATCTTTCTCTTTCTCATAATTATTTTTGGTACTCCATCCTTTCTTGCTAGCATGACTTTGTTCTTGTCCTCTATTGTGGCTTCTAATGTTGTTGAAGCTTTCATCTTTCTGAGTTGGTTGGAGATTTGTCTTAAGAAGTTGTTGGACAATCTCTTCATTCATCTTCTTCTTTTCTTCATGGGCTTGCAATGAACCCAGAAGTTGCTCTATCGTCATGACTTGTAAGTCCTTCGT
>JXCR01142697.1:278430-311455 GCA_002079205.1 Phalaenopsis hybrid cultivar
AAAAAAAGTTTAAAAACAGGCACATGGTAATTTCATAAACCAAAGTGAGCAAATGCTCAGATGAGGATCACTGGAATCACCTGACCAATTTGTTTCATCAATTCTAACATGATAGGCCGAGTTCCGATTCCAGTAGACCAAACAACCATGCCATATGGAACGTTAACCTCACCAGCGGCTGTGTTTGTCATTGTAATGGCCTTATCAGAGACCTTTACAACTTTGTAGTGCATTTTTACATCAATGCCATCCTTCTTAAACTTCTCCTCAGCAAATTCAGTGATCCTCTTGTCAAACCTGCATCATTATGAGAATAAAAACATTGAAAATCATTAAAAAAACAAAAAGAAAGAAAAAAAAATTAACTATATAAATAACAAATTCATGAAACATTAGTTCAACAGTTCAATTTAAGTCAAGTGATGGGCTTATTTGAGTAAAATCTATTAAATTTATAAAATATATTTTAATCAATGATCAACATTACTATGTACACAACAATATTTAAAGTTTATTTTTATAAGTGCGTTATCAAATTTAATAAAGATAAATGAATATGAGTGCATATATCTTTCCTTATATTTCTCTGATTTTTTTAATATATTTACATAGAGTTCAAGTAACTTATATGATATATATCTCTATCGATGGTTTTTAAAACATTAAATTTTATTGATTAACTGTATTCTATTCAATATAATAATGTATATATACCTTTTAATTTAGCTTACAACTTTCATTTTGAAAGTAAAGTAATAAATAAAACAAGAGAAATTTACATGCATAGCACACAATTCTTATGCATTTACATATCTTACACCTAAGCATCCATATTTACATACAAAACACTTTAGTGTTACATGCAAAAGTGTATTTGAAATTTAAAAAGTGATAATAGTATGATTTTTTGTGATATTAAAGATTCGAGTGTTGTGAGTGTAAATACGAAAGCTTAGGTGTGTGAAATGTAGTTATGTAAATACATAAGACTTGATATCAAACTAGTGATTGCTTCTACATGTTTTTCTTCTTCTTATTGATTTCTAAAATCTTATAGATTTGCATTTAATGGAAAATGCAATAAGTATTATTTACAAATGTATGCTGCAACTTACATAGTCAAGAGACGGTCTGCAGCCTCAATTAATGATATTTTCACCAAATCTTTTATATCAGGATATAACTTAGACAGATCTTCTTTGATGAAATCATGTAAAGCTGCAGAAAATTCAACGCCAGTTGGACCACCTCCAACAACAATAAAATGAAGATTCTTCTTCCTTTCTTCTTCACTCAAGGATGGCAGGCTCGCTTTCTCAAAGCAGTCCATCACGCTTCTACGGATTCTCTGAGCATCCTCAATTTCCTGCCATTTTTTGAATCTTTCCTTTAAAATCAAACTCCTTGATCAGATAATCAAATTTTACAAGCAAATATAATTAGGAGCGTTTACATAGATAACACCCAATTCCTATATGTTTACTTATCTAACACGTAAATTTTGCATTTTACAATTGGATAATGTGCCAAAATTGTCCCGACTATTTAAATGGAGTTACTTTAGTTACAATTAAAATTTCATTGATGATGGGCTTACATAGAGCCTTACAAATTGCAGCATTTACAAATAAATCCCTAGACTTCATCTATTTACAAATAGGATCCTATCTACATTAGATGGGCAAAAGATATTCATTAAGCCCATCTTGTCATATAATCTAGCTAACTCCACTGAGCTAAGTCCTTTAGTGAGGCAGTCCACTCTTCAGTAGCAACATGACAAAAATAACATAAGGAATTTTAACAAATGCTAGTAACTCATTGCAAAACTTGATCTTCCTTAGGGGCACTTATATACATACCATCCAATTCCTCTGTATTTGCCTAACACCTCAACTTTACTTTTTACATTTATACCACCCAAATCTTTCATATAACATAAAAAATAACACCATTTTAACCTTTTCGTGAAATACACATTTTTATTTTGTATATCCAAAAATGAATTTCCTCGACTATGTTAAAATTGAAGCATGGGTGTTGGATATGTAAATACATACTAATTTAGTGGTACGTATGTAAATCTTCCATGTATTTATAATTGCTCAATGCGAATCGAACCTTGAGAAAATGGCAGTGCTCCGTGACACCAGGAGTGTTGAAGGTATTTGACTTGGCTCCAAGAGCAACCACCAAGTAATCATAATCTATTTCAAATTCTCCATTGCCATCCAAATTTGTTCCAATGCTTGATCTGCATAATATTTTCTTGTTTGCAGGATCAATCTTATAACACTCAGCCTCAAAAAATCCGACGGGTCCAGTTTTCTGCAAAACCATAGGAAGAAGAAATTTAAACTCCATACTAACGAGCGATAACTCATTAAAAAAGCTGGTAGTAAACATAACAATTAATATGTGGCTAGCAGAAATCACTGTCAATCTGATATGCTAGGTACATGTTAGTCTATCATCTATCAGTAAGAGAAATTTAGTCCGAGCCAGTGGCTAGAATAGACAACAAAATTAATAATTGATGTAATAATACTTGCCATAAGAAAAGTGAAGATTTATATTCGTACCACCCAATTCTTATGTATTTACATATCTAATGGCTAAACATACATGTCATCTTAACAAAGCAAGAAAAACTGGATCCTTTTTTTTCAACCTTCTCCCCTGCAAATCTAAAAAGAAAGGGGTATTTACATACATACCACTCAATTCTCAAACATTTACCCATCTAACACCTAAAAGTTCATATTACATGAATACAACTTAAATTTTTAACAACATCACTATCTTTTTAAAACTGAGATATGCATTCTCATGTATAGGCTTATGACTCCATAGTATTATAAGTGTAAATATAAAACTTTGTGTGCTATACCTTTTGTGTGATACTGCGAATTGGTTCGACAATGCTGCGCGGCTCAACAGTGCCACATGTGACGCTTGGTAGCAGAGGAGTGAATGCGAAGTAATTACGAGGTGATACGACTCGAACATCATATAAGGAGGTGTCCAAATTCTTCAAAAAACTGGTACCAGCCCAGCCTGTTCCGAGGACAACCAATTTCTTCTTGGGAGTTCCTTGTGAAAATTCAGTATGATTAGAACTTGCATCAGCATATGCAACAACACCCCCACCGCTGCAAACACACAGAAGGATAAGTACATAGCGGGCATTTACATGCATACCACCCAATTCCTATATATTCACATATCTAACACCTAAACATTTTTTGTTACATTTACACTAGGAAAATCTCTCATATCACATAAAAAATGTCACAATTTTAATTTTTAAAATGTGAAACACAGCTTTTTGTGCATTAGTAAGCCGACATGTTTGTAANGTATGCAACAACACCCCCACCGCTGCAAACACACAAAGGATAAGTACATAGGGGGCATTTACATACATACCACCCAATTCCTATATATTCACAAATCAAACACTTACACATTATTTTTTACATTTACACTAGGAAAATCTCTCATGTCACATAAAAAATGTCACAATTTTAATTTTTAAAATGTGAAACACAGTTTTTTGTGCATTAGTAAGGCGACATGTTTGTAAAAATTGAAGTCGGTATTTGTTATGTAAGTACATAAGAATTGAGTGGTATGTATGTAAATATTCATTATCAAAAATCGAACAAACACGTGAGCAGTTCGGTGAATTAAAATGGTCTTGGGATGGGAGAATGGTGCATTGGGTTGGGGCTGGTGGGGAGAAAGTTGGTCAGTGTTTGAAGGTGGTTGGGAGCTGGTTGGTTGGCGGTCGGGTTTAGGAGTGTAAATGAGTTGAGTCGAGCTCGAGTCACCCTCGATTTGTGCTTGAGTTAGATTAATTTTACCAAATTTAAGCTCGAGCTTAAGTTTACAAGTTGGAGCTAGCTCAATAGCTGACTTGTTTAATATAAAAGAGAAAAAATAATATCAATTTATAGTAGTATTATAATGAAATGACAAATAGAATAAATAATTATGAGAGAAATAATAATAAATTATTACTATAAATTACAAGATATTATTTTTAAAATATTTTTATTACTTTAAAGATAAAAATTTCAAATTTAATGCAATTTGAGTATATTTCATATAAATATTTTTTTTTCTAAATGAGCGGCTCACAAGCTAAGGAGTTGAGTCGTGACTAGCTTGAGCTTGGCTTGTAAGCTCATCGAGCTCAGTTCAGGAGCCACTTATCGAGCAAAGATTGAGCTGCATAATGAGTCAGCTTGACTCACTTACACCCCTAATTGGGTTTGATTAAGAAGACGGAGAGGGAGAGGGGATTGAAGGTGGTGAGTCAATGCAAATTTTCTCTTAAGATAGAAATCTTACTTAATTTTTTTTAACTTAGGAGATAAAATTAAATTAAATACATACATACATACATACATACATATATATATATATATTAGATTTGCATTTAATGGAAAATGCAATAAGTATTATTTACAAATNTTTCAGCCAAGCGCATGAAAATTTTAGCTATAATAACAATCAAGAATTTTTTGAAGTTCTCAGCATACCATAACTTTTCTTTGGGTTATTGTGGCACAATCACCCAGTGCATATACATTCTCACATCCAAGGACTCTAAGCCATTCATCAGTCGCTAAGACACGCCTATCACCCTGCAGTCATTTAAAGTAGTAAACAATTAAAGAAATGGGCATTTACATACATACCTTACAATTCTTATGTATTTGCATACCTAGCTAACACCTAAACATTCATGTCTACATGCATGCTACTCAAGCCTTTAATAACACAATCACCATCCTTTAAAAGTGAAATACACCTTTTCATACAAAGATTTAAGGTTATAAGTGTAAATATCAAACTTTTAGTGTTAGGTATGTAAATTCATAAGAATTGTGTGGTNGAACCAGTATTCAATTTCGAGAAAGTTTGGCTTGAACCGGATCTATTTGGATCCATTCCAGCTCGAAAATCAAAATAAGCTGGCTAGTTTCAATTGATCTAGTTTAAACTAAATGAATATGAATCAAATATATAAAAATCCTATCACTTACACAGTCTAAAATCGTATTTACATCATATATGTAGGGGCATTAACATATATATCACCCAGTTTCTATGTATTTAAATATCTAACACTTAAACATTACTTTTTAACATTTATACCTTTCAAGTCATTCCTATCACATAAAAAGTACCATTATTATGAAATGCGCCCTTTTATATGTAAAAACAAAAATTTAGATGATAGACATGTAAATACAGAAGTTTAAGTGGTATGTATGAAAATTTTTTGATAAATTAAAAAAAGAATGCTTCTAGCCAATCCATCTAAACCTCAAAATTAGCTCGAAAAAAATTCAATCCATGATGTCAGCTCATAGACTGACTCATTTTGACTGAACAAAAAATTCAAATCAATTTTTGAGTGATCTTCAAGCAAAATTCTCAGCCCTACTGGATGCCTTTGCATCGGACCAATTATCCGCTGAACTGCACTTAAGCTAAGGGGACAATCAGAACACAAAGCTTTGATGGAAATATTTATAAATCTTACAATAGGTACAATGCTATGTTGGTGCTAAAAGAGAAGCAATCCTTACAGTTGCAAGTATTTTCTGATTCTTGAAAGTGACTTCTGATTTGAAGTTTGGCCTCATAATTCTTCAGCGAAGTTATTCAGGAACCAGCCTGTATTAATTAGAAAAAAAGCTTTTACATACATACCACCCAATTCCAATGTACTTACACATCTAACACCAAAAATTTATTTTTTTTACATGTATACCACCCAAATCTCTCATACCACTTAAAAAATACACTTTTCCATGCATAGATAAGGTGGTATGTATGTGGAAATTGAAGCTTAGGGGTTAGATACATAAATACAGAAGAATTGAGGGCATGTATGGAAATCTTTCTAAAAATATGCAGTGACAGTATACAAGTAAAAGGGAGATTGTGCGTCAATTCTTTCATCTCTTTCAGTATTTTGTCAATTTCTGCCAGTAGACTAAGAAAAAAACGGTTCTGAACTGAAAATACAACAACTTCCACGAACTTTCCAAAATCTTAACTTACGGACAAGTAAAGAAAAACGTGAATTTTAAGCTCAAAGAAACCAAGCACAAGCTGGAGGAATAGATATACTGTAGTTTAAACATGATCAAGAGTTCTTATTTGCTATAAAATTTACTACTAGAAAATCTCAAATCCATGTTTTCTAAAAAATCAGCATTATTACTATTACTGTAGTGCTCAAATTGAACAGCAAGTTCTTGCTGCAAATAAATAAATTAGCAATCAATAAAATTAATAAGCTACTCCAAGAGCCCAATTATTCAAGGGGTTTTTTTTTATATAAATAAAAGAATGTTTATGACTGTTTTCTGCAGATTAGATGCAACTGGAGTCCCTCCCAAATACGACTTTCTTCATCCAGTCTGATATCACCAGAAATCTTGTGCGCCAACTGACTTGTTTGCTGGATTAAAAAAATGGATATTTTTGTAAAATACCATCATGTAACATATTGAAGTTTAAGAAATCATTGAAGAAAGAATTAAGAGTATATAACAAAGTTATTTATGATTTTTAAAACGTTTCTGGGCATTTATGTACATATACCATCCAATTCCTGTGTATTTACATACCTAATACTTATACTTTTTTTTTTTTTTTACATTTATACCAGTCCAACCTTTTCTACAACAAAAAAAAAACCACTATTTTAATTTTTAAAAAGTGAAATACACCTTTCCATGCATAGTTAAGGTGGCATATATGTAAAAAATTAAGTTCAGGTGGTAGATATGTGAACACATAGGAATTAAGTGGTATGTATGTAAATCTTCCTAAGAGATATGGACCATATGGTACAGCATATACCTTGCATAGACGGANGTCAACAAATCTATTGAGGCATGATATAGATCTCGAGACAATCTTTTGAGGAAAAAATATTTAAATTTTAATAAAAAATTATTCATATCATGGATTTCAACAAATTTATAGTAAAAAAGTTCAACCTGATAAGGCGAACCCAAAAGTACCAAAATCAGTCTAATCGGAGTCAAATCAAGTTCAGATCAAGTCAACAAATCGTTTTTAAAAGTTTTCCGAGCATATTTGAAAGGTCAAATCAATGTCAAATTTGGCAAGCTTATAGTTTAATCAAGCGTCTCGGCGAGAAAAATCCTGCAAGCGCAAGATCGCTCAATTTTAACATCATTATGACACTCAAATGTCCATCAAATGTCATCTGATCAAAGAAAGTTCTTCGAACCGTTCAATCAAAGTGATTCATATTCCTGCATTAATTGCACTGGAGCTCAATAAATAGATTTGAGGAATAGCTTGAAGCTTGAAATTGGAGGGGGAGAGGAACTTGAAATTTGAGAAAGAACTTGAAGCTTCGAAAATGAGCTGAATTCTAGCACCACCATCGTCTACTATCATCAACCACCACCAACCTTCGTTGACGACCCCCGACCGTCGTCGACTCTCGCCGATCTCGATCGACCGCCATCAACATTCATTGACTACGACTGACCACCATCGACTACCCCCGACCGTCGTGGATCATCGTCAATCTCTGTCGATCACTGCCCATCTTCGAGACCATCGTCGAACGTCGATAGCCACCGCCAACCACCGTCGACCGTTGTCAACCACCTTCGACCATCGCTAACCTAATGCCGACAATCGCTATCGATCGCCGTCTGTTCCTACTAACAAATTCATAAGAACGTCGACGTTGTAACTTGAGAAATCTGGTAATATTTTCTCACATGTGGGACAAGTAGCTACAACCGTAATCATTTTTGTATACTGGAACTCTTCAGCTAAGTTAACGAAGGTTAGTGTTTTTTATTTCTAGGTTTTCACGTAAAAATTTATGGTGTAATTATTAATTATTTTCTTTCATCTGTGTGTTGTATTCTCATGCAACGCTAAGACTATATTTAATTATTCTACAGCCGCGAATCTTAAAACAATCATTATATATATATAAGCCCATCTTGGTTCTAAATTAAATCGAAGAGCAGTGAGTAGATCTATATCTGATGAGTCCGCATTTAGAATCATCTCTACCTTGCATCATTAACAGGACTAAAATCACCGGGAAAACAAATCTCCGAACCAAAAAAAAAAATGCAGAACATAAGATCTAAGCGTCGATCCAACTGATGCAATGAATAAGATTATTTATATANTCTTGGCTCTAAATTAAATCGAATGGCAGTGAGTAGATCTATATCAGATGAGTCCGCATTTAGAATCATCTCTACCTTGCATCATTAACGGACTAAAATCACCGGGAAAACAAATCTCCGAACAAAAAAAAAAATGCAGAACATAAGATCTAAGCGTCGATCCAACTGATGCAATGAATAAGATTATTTATATAATTTCAAAACAAGTATCCATTGAAAATTAAAATAAATAAATCATCAAAGCAATTAATCGGTCAATTTCCCCGATTAGGATTCCAATAGATCAAAAGAAGGAGATGGAGAGTGAAACACAGTGAAAACCTGACGGCAACGAGGACGGCGAACTTGCATAAGCCTGATCTGCGGACGGCTCTCGCCGCCGGTTCGGAGAAGAAAGCCGTGAACCTCATCACTGTTTTTCCTAATAATAAATGGCAGAGGAAACAATAATGGAAGCAAACTTTCCAGAAGAGGAGGAAGGTGGAGTAGCAGAGAGGGGAGCTTTTAAACGGTTTTCGATCTGTCGCGCTCTACTTGTACGGAAACGCGGCTTGAAGGAGGAGACAGCAAGAGACCAGAAAATATTTTCCATATAAAAATAATTTTTTCTAAAAAACAAAAACAGTTGGAATTTGGAAGAATCTTAAAAGCAATATAATAATAAGAGTTGTTTGAGGAGAAATAAATTTTGAGAGATTAACAAACATACCACACAATTGCAAGGTGATCACAAACCTGATATTTGAATCTTGATGTTTACGTTTAGGAAAATTTACAAACATACCTTATCAAATGATCTCCGGCTTTGACATATTTATTTTCATATTGAGCATCTCGAAGAAAAAATTTAACGAGCCAAGTTTTGCTTAACTCTGAGGTTATTAAGACCATCGAATCATCAAAATAACATCATATGATCAAAAGGGATCAATTTAAGCCGTCTTATCTAGTGTTTGGGGAAGTTATTCGCCAAAGGACAAAGAATATCATTCCTTTGGATGTTATAAATTGACCTCCTCTCTTAACTTGAGAGGGAGAAAGAGAGGAGAAGAGGAGGAAGTCTAATGTTATTTTATACTAAATAACCGGTGATAACTTCCATTCTACTGAGTCACCAAGCACCATTGACCACCACCCGATGACCACTCTAAACTACCATCGACCACCCCAGCTCACTGTTTTCAATGACCCATGTTAGCTAACGATGTATTCCAAATATGATTGCAATGACATACAACATCGTATTAAAGACCTAGTGTTAACTTACGGCCTCCAAATCCGTCGATCATTGCTCATCGTCCTTTGTGTATAATCATTGATCGTCGCTACTCGCCGTAGTCTTCAAACCCTGCTAGCTAGCATAATTTCTTAAAAAATAGTTGTAATGTATAACATTGTATTGAAGACATGTTGATAACTTTCAATTTTTGTGGCTACTAACCACTGTCAACCATCATCATCAATCATCACCGACCCACGACAACCAATGTTTATGACTGTCTTAGCCAAAATGTGTCGGTTCTTCATTAAATATATATCTTAATTTATGTTGCATACCGATAAATATAGTATCCAATGTAGAATTATAACCTGTTCAAAGAGAATGGATTCAACTACCAACTGCAACCCCTAACTACATCTTACGTGGCAGGTTACTACCACAGTTTCAATTACATTTTTAATAGCCATTTAACAATATTGTAGTCCCCAACTACAATATATATGATTAATTATTACTACAACTTTTAATTATGACATTTTGTGACTAACTGGCGCTATTGAGACCCTCAACTACGACCTTTTCGGCCAACAAATACTTTAAATTTTAGTGCTGGTATTTATGACTAACTGACGTCATTGCAGTCTTCAACTACGACCTATACGGACAATTATTATTATTGTTGTTGTTGCGAGATCTAGATATACATGTGGTATATATATAAATCAAAAAGGAGAACGATCAACGAAGTGAAAAATAGAACGAGAAAAATCGCACCAGAAAAAGAACAACACAACAGAACACAGAGATTTACGTGGTTGTCTACATCCACAGAATTGCAGAGTATTTTACTACTTGAGGAATTTATACCAGTCGATCACTTCAACTTACAAGAAGAATCTCTCACTCTTCGTTGCTTTCTCTCTTCTTCTCTCTCTATTCTTCTCTCTCTACATTGAGATACACCGAAGAAACTCTACACCGAAATACACCGAAGAAGACAAACTTACAAAAGAAATAAACCAAATTTCTCTTTTGCCACAAGCCACCAAGAAGAAGCCTAGGGAGAACAATCTTCTTCTTCTGCATTCTTCTCTTCACCTCAAGAAACTACTTCTTGCACCTTCCTTCCTCTGCCCTGAGGAAACCTTTCTCTATCCCAAGGAAACCGAAGAAGAACTCAAACTGTGACTTCTAAACCCAAGGAGAGCCATCCGAAGCTTTTATCACGAACAGGAGGGAACGAAGATATGCTTCACTTCACAAAAGAGGAAGACGGGAGTGGTTATTTGTGAAGAGATGTGACTCTCCAAAGCAAATTAACTGCCCAAGCATAGTGGACCGGGCTCCACCGTTTCTAACAATTCTCCCACTTGGAGACCGGTACACAAGCTGCAACATCTTCTTCCTCAAACTGATATCCTCCATTAGCGGTGTCACTTTTTTCTTCAACATGTATCCTCCACCTCTGCTAGTCAAAGCCTCTGTCCTCACTCCAGAAGACCAACTGAAGCTGTGCACAACTTCAGTTTCTCGAGAGTAACATCATCAGTTAACATATCAGCAGACTCCACATAGTTTTGCACCTCCAAGCTATTTCCCGGGTCACTCGTCTCTTCTTACAACTCTCACTGCATTGGCAAGATCCTGCCTCTACTGAAAGCCTTTTTCAACAAGTCTAGCATTGTACCTCTTACTGACATCACACTCAGTCTTCACCTGGTACACCCACTTGTTGTACAATGCCTTCTTCCCTGGTGGAAGTTCTGCAAGCTCCGACTTGCTCGAACTTTCATCTTGCAAGATTTCTTCATAGTTCTGTGGTTCTTCAACATTTGTCTGTGGAATGATAGGAATGGGTGCCCCAGACCCACTTTCCTCTTCACTTCCATCACTGCCCTGCACTGTGGCGTATGGTAGATTTCCTACCATATTCAAAGCCCCTGAATCAAATATCAAGTCTTCAACAAAACTATGAACTGTCAATAATAGTGCATCTTGTGATTCTTGAGATACTGCATTTGCGCTATCATTCACCATCCTTTTGGGATTCCTGCAGTTCTTTTTTATGTGGCCAGTCTTGCTACAATTCTAATAGGTTGTCTGCTTACTAAACTTTGATTTTGATCTCCCTATACTTGATTTCCTGTCATGTCATCTCTCTTTGAAATCAACATTCAGTGTCGAACTCAAACCTGAGACCTCGCCAGAATCTTTCCTGCGCACTTCCTCAGCTAAAATCAAATCACGAATATCATCATATTTTAGTTTAACTTTTCCTGCAGAACTACTAACTGCTATCCTCATGGCTTCCTAACTATCTGGCAATGAAGTCAACAAGATCAGTGACATATCTCATCATTAAAATCAATTTCCACAGACGACAATTGATTTGTGATATTGTTGAAAACATTCAAGTGTTGAGCAACAGAAACACCTTCCGCCATCTTCAAATTGAATAACTTCTTCATCAAGTGCATTTTGTTATTCGCCGATGGCTTTTCATACATACCTGATAAGGCTACCATGAGATCTGCAGTCGTTCTTTCCTTAACGACGATGTGTGCAACGGACCTCGATAGGATTACTCGAATAGCCCCTAGAAATTGTTGATCCAACAAATTCCATTTAGCCTCATCCGTCCTTTCAGGTGTTTTCCCCAATAACGGAAGATGAAGCTTCTTCACATAAAGATAAACCTTTATCTGCATTCTCCAATAACCAAAATATGTGCCATTAAACTTCTCAATCCCTGAAACCTTCACTTCATATGCAGCCATCATTCTTCCTCAGATCTGAAACCACACTCTAATACCAGTTATTGTTATTGCGAGATCTAGATATATCAGTTGATGTGATATATATATGAATAAAATAAGAGAACGATCGACGGAATGAAAAATAGAACGAGAAAAATCACACCAGAAAAAGAACAACACAGCGGAACACAAAGATTTACGTGGTTTGACAAATTGCCTACATCCACGGAATTGCAGAGTATTTTACCACTTGAGAAATTTATACTAGTCGATCACCTCGACTTACAAGAAGAATCTCTCACTCTTTATTGCTCTCTCTTTGTTCTTCTCTCTCTGTTCTTCTCTCTCTATATTGGGATACACCGAAGAAACTCTACACCGAGATTAGGGATGTCAATCTGGCTCGTTGTTCGCAAACAACTCGTGTTCAGCTCGTTCGTTAAGCTTAACGAGCCGAACACGAACAATTTTTTAAGCTTACATTGTAAACGAGCCGAACACGAACATAAGTTTGTTCGCTCGTGTTAGGCTCGAATTGACTCGAAAATAAATAATTAAATAAATATATACATAATAAATATTCATAACATTAAATATTATAAATTTTAATTAATTAGTTTTTTTAAAAAAATTTGTCATATTTTATAAAATTTAATTCTTTAAATTATTATATACGACAAAATATTAATAATAATAGATTACTAATACTTATATAAGTATTATATATTTATATAATAATATAATATTAGTTTTATAATTAAAATATTATAACATATATAGTATCTAAAATAAAACCCTAACCCCGCCTCCCCATTTCTCTCGGCTCTCTCGAATTTTTTCACTTTCGATTGTCTCCCTCACTCTCCCTCTAACTCTTCTCGTTATTCTTTCGAAAATCATTTCAGCCGACGGTCGCAAGAACTTAGGGTTTGTCGTGGGTTTGCCTTCTCCGTTCGTCTTCTAATATCTACTTGTATATCTCTTCGGATAACAGTGTTGGCTCGATTGCTCGGTATTCTTGCTTGGTCGCTCGTTTGACTACCTAAGTGTTATCTCTGAGTATCTTCTCTCTAATATTTCATATTATCTTTTGGTTTGCCTCTTATCTTATATTACTTAAATTTATTTTAGATTTATTTAATTTTTTTTAGGGAAACCTAGCTTTGTTTAGGTTTTTGGCAGAATCACTGTGCAGTCTCGCATATTGCATTTATATATTTGTTTTTTTTTCTATGGATGAGAATATGAGATCTGATCTAAGTGTTTAGTTGTGAAATTTAGTTCGGTGTGCATTGTGTGGTGAATGATTATGTGATTCAGCTATTGTTTCTAGATCAGAATTTTTGGGACTGTTTTATAATGGTAGACATATCATAATGGAGACATATCATAATGAGAAGCATTACATATTCACTAGTGATTCATATGTGGTTCGGCTATTGCTTCTAAATAAGAATTTATTTTGTGAAGAATGCTATGCTTCTTTTCTTTAGCTTTTCAAAACAATAACATATGTTTTCCAAGTGTTATGTAAGATGAATACTTGAGTTCCGTGTATGTTTATAGAGCAAGATCCGTGTATGTTTATAAGCAAGAAAATGAATGCTCAGTTCTTGCTTATCAATTTTATAAATACTTGAGTTCAAGTTATGTTAATAGTGCAAGATCGTATATGCTTCATATAATAAGATTACTTGAGTTGGAGATGCTGTTGGAGATTAGCCTTGTTGTGAAATTTAATTCGGCTTTAACAACTTGTTTATATATGCAATTTCTTAAAATAATACCAAAGTATAACATATCATATGAATACTTGAGTTCAAGTTATGTAGATCAGCCTTATTGCGAAATTTAGTTCGGCTTGCATTGTGTGGTGAATCATTATGTGGTTCGGTTATTGCTTCTAGATCAGAATTTTTGGGACTGCTTTATAATGTTAGACATATCAAAATGGAGACATATCATAATGAGAAGCATTACATATTCACCGGTGATTCATATGTGGTTCGACTATTGCTTCTAGATAAGAATTTTTTTTGTGAAGAATACTATGCTTCTTTCCTTTAGCTTTTCAAAACAATAACATCTGTTTTCCAAGTGTTATGTAAGATGAATACTTAAGTTCCGTGTATGTTTATAGAGCAAGATCTGTGTATATTTATAAGCAAGAAAATGAATGCTAAGTTCTTGCTTATCAATTTTATGAATACTTGAGTTCAAGTTATGTTTATAGAGCAAGATCATGTATCAATACTTGAGTTCAAGTTATGTAGACCAGCCTTGCTGGTCAGGAAATATGAGCATCAATTTTTTTAATGGTCATGTTATTATGCATCTTTTGTAGTACCCTACACTAGTTTACATCGAGTCAGATTTGAATGGTTTTATTTGGTATGTGTCTTTTGCATGTTTTATTTGGTATGGTAAATTGGTAATGTTGGAAGTAAATATATGGTTATGGTTGCATCTATGTATGCATGTATGAAGTAATACTAATTCCTTAGTTTTGATTTCAGTTAGTGTGCAAGTGCAAATATGTTCGAATTAAATCTTTCATAATCAGATTCATCCAACAATCAGTTGCTATCAGAAGCTCAGAATAACAACGATATTGTCAATCTTAATTTACCAAGTATAGAGCCAGAAGTTGTACCTCAAGTTGTCATTGATAATAGCAGTGAAGAAGGCTTTAATAAGAATGATAGGAAGAAGAAGTCAGTAGTGTGGGAGTATTTGTTGACGCAATATTTCCGATTAAAGGAGTCCAAACTACTTTTTGGCGGTGCATTTGTTGTCGAACAAAATTTCAAAAATCTAAAACAGGAACTACTTCTCAACTTCTACGTCAGTGAGGGAATGTTGACAAATCAAAGCTAAAAATAAAGAAGTTGTTAGTCTTTCTGAAAGAAAACAAAAAATGTTGAATTTTATGTCAACTAATTTTGATGCAAATGTTGAGATTCCAGTTTTTCACGATCCAAAAATTTATGATCAACATAAGACTAGAGAGATAATCTCCAAAATGATTATAATGTATGAGTATCCTTTTAATATTGTTGAACATACATGGTTTAACATTTTATTGAACTCCGTGAACCCAAATTATGGGAAAGTTTCAAGGAACACAATAAACACTGATTGCATGAAGATTTATCAGTTCAAAAAAGAGAAGCTCAGAAAGCAATTTAGGGATATTCACAGGTTTTCATTAACATTTGATTGTTGGACTTCCAATCAAACAATCGAATATATGTGTTTAACTGCTCATTACATTGATCAGACTTGGAAGATGCAAAAATGAATTATTAATTTCATTGAATTGGATCCACCTCATACTGACACATTCATTTGTGATGTCATTTGTGATTGCTTGTTAGATTGAAAGATACATGACAAAATATCTACTATCTCTTTAGATAACGCTAGTAATAATGATGTTGCTACTAGTTTGCTCCAATCAAATTTTATGACAAGAGGAAAATTACATTTTAAGGGATATTTCTTTCATGTTGGCTGTTGTGCACATATATTGAATATTATGGTGCAAGTTAGTTTGAGAGAAATTAATGACATCATTTATAACATTAGAGAGTCTATCGAATATCTGAAGAAGTCACCGGGAATGTCGCATAAGTTTGTTGAGATAACCAAACAATTAGGGATATCAACATCAAAGAGTTTGTGCATCGATGTCCCAACAAGATGAAACTCTACATTCTTAATGCTAGAATCTGCTTTTTGTTTTTCGGAAGGTTTTTGCTTACTATGCAAATCGAGATAACAATTTCAGTTGGTTGCCTTCAGATTTAAATTGGGAAAAATATGAAAAAATCAGAAAATTTCTTGTTGTTTTTAATAATGTGACAAAAATGATTTCAAGTTCATTCTACACAACCTCAATTGTGATTTTTCTGCGATTTTATGCATATAATGAATTTTTTTGTTTTAATTAACGTGACAAAAAATAATTTCAGGTTCTTCCTACCCGACCTCAAATATTTTCTTACCTGTTGTTTTCCATATAAATAAATTGTTGTTGGATGAGTCGACATCCTCCGATGATTATATGAGGAACATGACTTTTGCTATGAGAGGTAAATTTGATAAATATTGGGGTGAGTGCAATCTCCTAATGTCTGTTGCAACTGTTTTGGATCCTCATTTGAAAATGAAGTTCATACATTTTAGTTTTGGCAAGATGTATACACCTGTTGAATTAGACTCCAAAATTAAAGAAGTTGAGGATGTTCTGTTGGAAATTTACAATACATATGCAAGTGATATTGCTAGTTCCAGTTTTGCAAGTAGCAATGTTTCTTCGGAGTTGCCAAGTGATTTAGTTAATTCACAAAGTTTTGATTGTATGTTTGCATTTACTGATTTTGTTGTTTCATCTAGTTCTATTCAACCACCAAAATCAGATTTACAAGTCTATCTCGAGGAAGGACTTTTTTTTGGCCAATAATGAACATTTTGATATTCTTGAGTGGTGGAAGTTGAACACTCGCAAGTATCCTTGCTTATCGAACATGGCTAGGGATATATTATTGATTTCAATAACAATAGGTGCCTCAAAATCTGCATTTAGTACTAGTGGAAGAGTTCTAAATGATTACAAAAGTTCACTCTCGACAAAGACAGTGAGTGCATTAATATGTTCGTCTAGTTAGATTGGATCTTCCACGAGTCGTTTGAAAACACCTATGATAATTCTCTTAATAACTAACTTATATAGTATATGTTCTTTTTCATTTTAAAACTGATATTGATATATCTTTCTTACCAAGAAGAATTAATGGAAGAGGAACAACTTAAAGTGGCTTTACCCGAGTAAATTGACGGGAGAGAGTAAATGATGTGGTATGGAATCATCTGTCTCACTGTTTTCTGCCCCATATTGTTACATTTTATGTCACTTGGTCTTAATGTATCAAATTGTCACATTTTATGCTTCATATTATGCTTGTGTTTTGTGATGAGACAACTTTTTTGCAAGTGTCAATGTCTTTTTAATTAAGAAATATATTTTATTTATCATACCAAGATTTGTATGGCATGGAGAAGATACAATGGAAGAATTTTACTCTTAATGAAATGAAATGATGGCTTTGATGATTATTCTTACTCTTAATTTTGGAAGGCAACACAAGTTTGCAACTATTTTAGGATAAAAATATGAAATGATGCCTTGAA
This sequence comes from Phalaenopsis hybrid cultivar, assembly GCA_002079205.1. NCBI lineage: Eukaryota > Viridiplantae > Streptophyta > Magnoliopsida > Asparagales > Orchidaceae > Phalaenopsis > Phalaenopsis hybrid cultivar. The sequence continues at coordinate 295,818 of JXCR01142697.1, forward strand.
TGATTATTCTTACTCTTAATTTTAGAAGGCAACACAAGTTTGTAATCATTTTAGGATAAGAATATGAAATGATGCCTTTTATGATTATTCTTGCTCTTAATTTTGGAAGGTAACACAAATTTGCAACCATTTTAAACTAAGAATATGAAAACTTGTAACCATTTTAAATCTTTTGGCACTTGGGTATTTGCACATCTAACAGTATCAGCTTTAATCTCTTTACGGATGTATTATTTACTGTTTTTAAGGGAGTTTGATGCCACATTTAAGTGCTGGTTTGCCCATCTTTTTTAGGCTTTTAAATTGTTGTATGTAGGCTTTTAAATTGTTGTATGAAGGCTTTTGAAATGCCTGTTTGAATGCATTATGCAGGCTTGTTTATGAGCATGTCCTTGAGGAGGGTAAAAATTCTGTTGGTTACGTGTATTACCGTTTTTTGCTTTCAATATCACGGTTTTTGCTGTAACTTTGTGGGTTTTACTGCAACTTTGTGAAGGGCATACTGTTAGCCAAAAAAAATATTAATTATATATTAAAATGACAGCTAATAATTGGTTATAAGGAAGGTAAAATATAGTTTTCAATATTACGGGTTTCTTTGTTTGCAGTTTATTTATAGTTTGCCTGTTGGGGCTTGATTGAGAAATAAGTTATTCATACTTTTTATTTGTATTTCACTCCTGGGCTTAAACGAACGGGGTAGTATTTAGTTCAAAGAACATTTTTTTTAATTCTAGGATGTTGGAGATGCTGTTGAGATGTCGTTGGAGATGCTGTTGCATTTATTAACATGTATCAATGTTCTTTGGAAACCTGGAAGTTTGTTTCAACGACATTCATTTAGTTTTACTTTGTTATTATTTCAATTCTTATGCTTCTCATTATTTGTCCTCCTTGCATACCACCTGTTCTCAAAAGCTTTGGAGATGCTTTGGAAACATTATTTCTCCTACTTGCAGACCACCTGTTCTCAAAGCTGAAGGAAAGGTAAATAACATAAGAATTGGTCTCTTTGGAGATGTTGTTGCATTTATGTACTTTATCACTTCAACAGGTTTCCTAAAAGCTCAGGAAGTTTGGTCCCTTTGGAGAGATGCTGTTGCATTTTTTTACATGTATCAATGTTCTTTGGAAACCTGAAAGTTTGTTTCTGCGATATTCATTTTGTTTCTTTGGTATTATTTCAATTCTTATGCTTCTCATTATTCGTCCTCCTTGCATAGCACTTGTTCTCAAAGCTTTGGATATGAATAACTGAATTTAAATCTCTTTGATTTATAAGTGACTTAGATTACTGAAAAGAAATAACTATTATGAGAGTATTTGTTATTACTTAGAAAATTTATCATGGAATATTATAAATGGCTAATATTTTCTGAATTAGCTCCAGCTGAAACCATTCAGATGAAATTCATTGCAGTTTCGGGCAGATCATTGTCATCACGAGCTTTTAGATCCAGTTGTGGTGTCAACCATAGCATTCCAAACTCATTCAAGTTCTCTTTGAATTTTACATGATTTAGATAACTCGAAAGAAATATATATTATGAGAATTTTTGTTAATACTTATAAATTCATCATAGAACATTATAAATGGCAAATATTTTCTGATTATTTGTCCTCCTTGAATAGCACCTGTTCTCAAAGCTTTGGAGATGTTTTGGAAACATTATTTCTCCTTGCAGACCACCTGTTCTCAAAGCTGAAGGAAAAATAAAATACATAAGAATTGCGTGCAAAGTAAATTTTTCATAGATTTATCTAAATGTACAGAAAAAAAAAAATATTTGACCTGGGATTTCAGGTGCAGAGTTCCAGTTATGTCTGAGATCGATAGGATTGTGATGTTATGAGGCAAGGTGATAGTAATGGATGAATCTGCTGTTGTCAGTGAAGTGAAAAACCTGTTGAAGTCCTTGCACTGGAAGATTTCAAAATCAGATTATTTTTAGTTTTAGTAGTTTGAGTTGTATGTAAAGGATGAGAAGAATTAAATGTTTAATACAATTATTTTTAGATTTTATTTGTATTTTTTGTACTCTTGTTTAGTGTACATTTTAAAGCTTCTAATAAATTGATTGATATTTTGTAAGTTTTTGTCAAATTATATGAATATTCTTGTATAAAATTTTATAATCAATTTTGTAAAGTTTTTTGAGCTCATCAATAAATTTCTGATTTTTTTTATGAAATTTGTTCTTAAAAAATTTTTCGACAAAACTATTAATTTTTTTTTAAAAATAATATTTATTAAAATAATTTTATAATCTAACAAGCTAATTTCGAGCTGAACATGAGCCGAACACAAACATGAAAATGTAATTCGAGTTGAACACGAACACACTGTTCACGAGACATTTCAAACACGAGCCAGATTCGAACGAGCCGAACACGAGCTTCAGGCTCGGCTCATTTACAGCACTAACCGAGATACACCGAAGAAGACAAACTTACAAGAAAAATAAATCCAATTTCTCTTTTGTCACAAGCCACCAAGAAGAAGCCTAGGGAGAACAATCTTCTTCTTCTTTCTTCTTCTCTTCACCGCAAGGAACTACTTCTTACACATTCCTTCCTCTGCCCCAAGGAAACCTTTCTCTATCCCGAGGAAACCGAAGAAGAACTCAAACCATGATTTCTAAACCCAAGGAGAGTCATCCGAAGCTTTTATCACAAACAGGAAGGAGCGAAGAGATGCTTCACTTTATAAAAGAGGAAGACGGGAGTAGTTATTTTTGAAGAGGTGTGACTCCACAAAGCAAATTAACCACTCAAACATAGTGGACCGGACTCCACCTTTTCTAACAATTATAACCTCCAACTACGGTCTTTATGACTAACTAACGTTATTGCAACTCCAAACCACGATCCATATGATAAATTACTATGACTTACAATTATGACCTATCTGTCTAACTACTACTACAACATTCAATCATAACATATGTAGACAATTGAGTATATTACAATCACCAACTAAACATATATAATCAATTAACAATATTACAATCATTAGCTACCACATAATTTGAGACACTCAACTTTTATCTATTTAAGTATCTCACACCAAAACTTTAATTTTTCAAAGACAACATTCATTTCATACTCCTCAACAGGCTGGACCACTGCCTGTAAAAATTAAAATTTTTAGTGTGAGATACATTAACGGAGAAGAATTGGGAGCTATTTGTAAATTTCAGAAATAATGACAGAGAAATTATGAACATTCGGAGGAGAAATCCGGTTTCAAGCGTCTCGACCGCCCTAAAAAAATTCCCCGCAAAATTCAACACTACCGTCGTCCGCCGCACCGTCTGCCTCAGTTTCCGCNTACCTATCTAACAGGTAAATTTTACTTTTTACAATTGGATAATATGCCAAAATTGTCCCGACTATTTAAATGGAGTTACTTAAGTTACAATTAAAATTCCATTGATGATGGGTTTATATAGAGCCTTACAAATTGCAGCATTTACAAATAAATCCCTAGACTTCATCTATTTACAAATAGGATCCTATCTACATTAGATGGGCAAAAGATATTCGCTAAGCCCTTCTTGTCATATAATCTAGCTAACTCCACTGAGCTAAGTCCTTTAGTGAGGCAGTCCACTTAATCCTTTAGTGAGGCAGTCCACTCTTCAGTAGCAACATGACAAAAATAACATAAGGAATTTTACCAAATGCTAGTAACTCTCATTGCAAAACTTGATCTTCCTTAGGGGCACTTATGTACATACCATCCAATTCCTCTGTATTTGCCTAACACCTCAGCTTTACTTTTTACATTTATACCACCCAAATCTTTCATATAACATAAAAAATAACACCATTTAATCCTTTTCGTGAAATACACATTTTTATTTTGTACATCCATAAATGAATTTCCTTGACTATGTTAAAATTGAAGCATGGGTGTTGGATATGTAAATACATACTAATTTAGTGGTATGTATGTAAATCTTTCATGTATTTATAATTGCTCAATGCGAATCGAACCTTGAGAAAATGGCAGTGCTCCGTGACACCAGGAGTGTTNATAATAACAATCAATAATTTTTTGAAGTTCTCAGCATACCATAACTTTTCTTTGGGTTATTGTGGCACAATCACCCAGTGCATATACATTCTCACATCCAAGGACTCTAAGCCATTCATCAGTCGCTAAGACACGCCTATCACCCTGCAGTCATTGAAAGTAATAAACAATTAAAGAAAGGGGCATTTACATACATACCTTACAATTCTTATGTATTTACATACCTAGCTAACAACTAAACATTCATGTCTACATGCATGCTACTCAAGCCTTTAATACCACAATCACCGTCTTTTAAAAGTGAAATACACCTTTTCATACCAAGATTTAAGGTTATAAGTGTAAATATCAAACTTTTATTCATGTCTACATGCATGCTACTCAAGCCTTTAATACCACAATCTCCATCTTTTAAAAGTGAAATACACCTTTTCAAACCAAGATTTAAGGTTATAAGTGTAAATATCAAACTTTTAGCGTTAGGTATGTAAATTCATAAGAATTGTATGCAAATTACTTCTTTTTTAAAAAAAGTTTAAAAACAGGCACATGGTAATTTCATAAACCAAAGTGAGCAAATGCTCAGATGAGGATCACTGGAATCACCTGACCAATTTGTTTCATCAATTCTAACATGATAGGCCGAGTTCCGATTCCAGTAGACCAAACAACCATGCCATATGGAACGTTAACCTCACCAGCGGCTGTGTTTGTCATTGTAATGGCCTTATCAGAGACCTTTACAACTTTGTAGTGCATTTTTACATCAATGCCATCCTTCTTAAACTTCTCCTCAGCAAATTCAGTGATCCTCTTGTCAAACCTGCATCATTATACTAAATGAGAATAAAAACATTGAAAATCATTACAAAAAACAAAAAGAAAGAAAAAAAATTAACTATATAAATAACAAATTCATGAAACATTAGTTCAACATTTCAATTTAAGTCAAGTGATTGGCTTATTTGAGTAAAGTCTATTAAATTTATAAAATATATTTTAATCATTGATCAACATTACTATGTATTCTATTCAAAATAATAATGTATATATACCTTTTAATTTAGCTTACAACTTTCATTTTGAAAGTAAACTAATAAATAAAAAAAGAGAAATTTACATGCATAGCACACAATTCTTATGCATTTACATATCTTACACCTAAGCATCCATATTTACATACAAAACACTTTAGTGTTACAAACAAAAGTGTATTTGAAATTTAAAAAGTGATAATAGTATGATTTTTTGTGACATTAAAGATTCGAGTGTTTTGTGTGTAAATACGAAAGCTTAGGTGTATGAAATGTAATTATGTAAATACATAAGACTTAATATCAAACTAGTGATTGCTTCTACATGTTTTTCTTCTTCTTATTGATTTCTAAAATCTTATAGATTTGCATTTAATGGAAAATGCAATAAGTATTATTTACAAATGTATGCTGCAACTTACATAGTCAAGAGACGGTCTGCAGCCTCAATTAATGATATTTTCACAAAATCTTTGATATCAGGATATAACTTAGACAGATCTTCTTTGATGAAATCATGTAAAGCTGCAGAAAATTCAACGCCAGTTGGACCACCTCCAACAACAATAAAATGAAGATTCTTCTTCCTTTCTTCTTCACTCAAGGATGGCAGGCTCGCTTTCTCAAAGCAGTCCATCACGCTTCTACGGATTCTCTGAGCATCCTCAATTTCCTGCCATTTTTTGAATCTTTCCTTTAAAATCAAACTCCTTGATCAGATAATCAAATTTTACAAGCAAATATAATTAGGAGCGTTTACATAGATAACACCCAATTCCTATATGTTTACTTATCTAACACGTAAATTTTGCATTTTACAATTGGATAATGTGCCAAAATTGTCCCGACTATTTAAATGGAGTTACTTTAGTTACAATTAAAATTTCATTGATGATGGGCTTACATAGAGCCTTACAAATTGCAGCATTTACAAATAAATCCCTAGACTTCATCTATTTACAAATAGGATCCTATCTACATTAGATGGGCAAAAGATATTCATTAAGCCCATCTTGTCATATAATCTAGCTAACTCCACTGAGCTAAGTCCTTTAGTGAGGCAGTCCACTCTTCAGTAGCAACATGACAAAAATAACATAAGGAATTTTAACAAATGCTAGTAACTCTCATTGTAAAACTTGATCTTCCTTAGGGGCACTTATATGCATACCATCCAATTCCTATGTATTTGCCTAACACCTCAACTTTACTTTTTACATTTATATCACCCAAATCTTTCATATAACATAAAAAATAACACCATTTTAACCTTTTCGTGAAATACACATTTTTATTTTGTATATCCAAAAATGAATTTCCTCGACTATGTTAAAATTGAAGCATGGGTGTTGGATATGTAAATACATACTAATAAATACATACTAATTTAGTGGTATGTATGTGAATCTTCCATGTATTTATAATTGCTCAATGCGAATCGAACCTTGAGAAAATGGCAGTGCTCCGTGACACCAGGAGTGTTGAAGGTATTTGACTTGGCTCCAAGAGCAACCACCAAGTAATCATAATCTATTTCAAATTCTCCATTGCCATCCAAATTTGTTCCAATGCTTGATCTGCATAATATTTTCTTGTTTGCAGGATCAATCTTATAACACTCAGCCTCAAAAAATCCGACGGGTCCAGTTTTCTGCAAAACCATAGGAAGAAGAAATTTAAACTCCATACTAACGAGCGATAACTCATTAAAAAAGCTGGTAGTAAACATAACAATTAATATGTGGCTAGCAGAAATCACTGTCAATCTGATATGCTAGGTACATGTTAGTCTATCATCTATCAGTAAGAGAAATTTAGTCCGAGCCAGTGGCTAGAATAAACAACAAAATTAATAATTGATGTAATAATACTTGCAATAAGAAAAGTGAAGATTTATATTCGTACCACCCAATTCTTATGTATTCACATATCTAATGGCTAAACATACATGTCATCTTAACAGAGCAATAAAAACTGGATCCTTTTTTTTCAACCTTCTCCCCTGCAAATCTAAAAAGAAAGGGGTATTTACATACATACCACTCAATTCTCAAACATTTACCAATCTAACACCTAAAAGTTCATATTACATGAATACAACTTAAATTTTTAACATCATCACTATCTTTTTAAAAGTGAGATATGCATTCTCATGTATAGGCTTATGACTCCATAGTATTATAAGTGTAAATATAAAACTTTGTGTGCTATACCTTTTGTGTGATACTGCGAATTGGTTCGACAATGCTGCGCGGCTCAACAGTGCCACATGTGACGCTTGGTAGCAGAGGAGTGAATGCGAAGTAATTACGAGGTGATACGACTCGAACATCATATAAGGAGGTGTCCAAATTCTTCAAAAAACTGGTACCAGCCCAGCCTGTTCCGAGGACAACCAATTTCTTCTTGGGAGTTCCTTGTGAAAATTCAGTATGATTAGAACTTGCATCAGCATATGCAACAACACCCCCACCGCTGCAAACACACAGAAGGATAAGTACATAGCGGGCATTTACATACAGACCCCCCAATTCTTATATATTCACATATCAAACACTTCAACATTATTTTTTACATTTACACTAGGAAAATCTCTCATGTCACATAAGAAATGTCACAATTTTAATTTTTAAAATGTGAAACACAGCTTTTTGTGCATTAGTAAGCCGACATGTTTGTAAAAATTGAAGTCGGTATTTGTTATGTAAGTATATAAGAATTGAGTGGTAAGTATGTAAATATTCATTATCAAAAATCGAACAAACACGTGAGCAGTTCGGCGAATTAAAATGGTCTTGGGATAGGAGAATGGTGCATTGGGTTGGGGCTGGTGAGGAGAAAGTTGGTCAGTGTTTGAAGGTGGTTGGGAGCTGGTTGGTTGGCGGCCGGTTGAGTCGAGCTCGAGTCACCCTCGGTTTGAGCTTGAGCTTGATTAATTTTATCCAATTTGAGTTTGTGCTTAAGTTTACGAGTTGGAGCTGGCTCAACAGCTGACATGTTTAATATAAAAGAGAAAAAATAATATTAATTTATAATAATATTATAATGAAATGACAAATAGAATAAATACTTAAGAGAGAAATAATAATAAATTATTTACTATAAATTACAAGATATTATTTTTAAAATATTTTTAGTACTTTAAAGATAAAATTTTCAAATTTAATGTAATTTGAGTACATTTTATATAAATATTTTTTTTTTGAATGAGCGGCTCACAAGCTAAGGAGTCGAGTCTTGACTAGCTTGAACTTGACTTGTAAGCTCATCGAGCTCAATTCACGAGCCACTTATCAAGCAGAGATTGAGCCGCACAATGAGTCAGCTTGACTCACTTACACCCCTAATTGGGTTTGATTAAGAAGATGGAGAGGGAGAGGGGATTGGAGGTGGTGAGTCAATTGGAATTTTCTTTTAAGCTAAAAACCTTCCTTTATTTTTTTTTTTAACTTAGAAGATAAAATTAAATCAAATATATATATTGCAAATTTAAGTGCAAGTAATTTTGACAACTTTTACTTTATTAGCAATAAGTATGAGGTACGTAATTAAATTACCCATCAACCCAGATTAAATAATTTTAGTAGATAATTTTATGAGTAGACTCTACCTTTATGGTGTTAAAAAAAAATTAAAGTGACTTCAAAATAAAAATACAATGTGAAGGAAAAGTTGAACCAATAAAAAGAAATAATACAATATAATTAAAAATAAGAAAAATAACTGTGATAAATACATACAAACCACCCAATTCCTGTATAAAAATACATATCTAACACCTAAATTTTACTTCTTTTCATTTGTAGCACTCAAATATTTTATATCACATTAAAAATACCATCATTTTTATTTAAAAGTAAAATACNAATTAAAGTGACTTCAAAATAAAAATACAATGTGAAGGAAAAGTTGAACCAATAAAATGAAATAATACAATGTAATTAAAAAATAAGAAAAATAACTGTGATAAATACATACAAACCATCCAATTCCTGTATATTTACATATCTAACACCTAAATTTTACTTTTTTTCATTTGTAGCANTTTGTATAGATAAGGTGACAAATATGTAAAAATTGACAATTATGTGTTAAATATCTAAATACATTGGAATTGGGGGTTATCCATGCAAATGCTACAAAATTTTAATATATCGATTTAATAGAGCACAATAAAACAATGCATAAAACGCCCATGATGCCGAAGCCTTAACGCCTTGAACGACACTTTTTAATCGGATGTTAAAAACTACTCAAACATCTCAATTGTTGTTTNAAAAAGTAAAATACACCTTTTTCTGTATAGATAAGGTGACATAAATGTAAAAATTGACAATTAAGTGTTAAATATCTAAATACATTGGAATTGGGGGTTATCCATGCAAATCCTCCAAAATTTTAATATATCGATTTAATAGAGCACAATAAAACAATGCATAAAGCGCCCATGATGCTGAAGCCTTAACGCCTTGAACGACAATTTTAATCGGATGTTAAAAATTACTCAAACATCTCAATTGTTGTTTGATCGTATTGAAATTAACGACCCAATTCAGCTCAAATGAAACTTAATTTGTTATCTAATACCAAAATGAGCAAGCAAAAGATTGCATACATATACATACCTACATACATACGTACATACAAGCCAATCAAAAACAACAGTGAGTGCACATTGAATATAACGAGGCGTTGCTTTAGCCATAATCGAGATCAATTGAACAATCATATACATTAATGTGTCATCAACAAATCTATTATCCAACACGAACCTTGAGGCATGATATAGATCTCGAGGCAATCTTTTGAGAAAAAAAATATTTAAATTTTAATAAAAAATTATTCATAGCATGGATTTCAACAAATTTATAGTAAAAATGTCCAACCTAATAAGGGGGACCCAAAAGTACCAAAATCAGTCTAATCGGAGCCAAATCAAGTTCAGATCAAGTCATCAAACCATTTTTAGAAGTTTTACCAGCATATTTGGAAGTCAAATAAATGTCAAATTTGGTAAGCTTATAGTTGAATCAAGTGTCTCAACGAGAATTATCCTGCAAGCGCAAAATCGCTCAATTTTAACATCATTAGGACACTCAAATGTCCATCAAATGTTATCTGATCAAAGAAAGTTCTTCGGACTGTTCAATCAAAGTGATTCATATTCCTGTATTAATTGCACTGGAACTCAGTAAATAGATTTGAGAAAGAGCTTGAAGCTTGAAATTGGAGGGGGAGAGAACTTGAAATTTGAGGAAGAAATTGAAGCTTCGAAAATGAGTTGAACTCTAGCACCACCATCGTCGACTATCAACAACCACCACCAACCTTCGTTGACGACCGCAGACCGTCGTCGACTCTCGCCCGCCGTCAACCTTCGTCGAATACGACTGACCACCATCGACTACCCTCGACCGTCATGGATCATCGCCAATCTTTGTCAATCACCGCCCATCTCCGAAGACCATCGTCGAACGTCGATAGCCACCGCCAACCACCGTCGACTGTCGCTAACCTGATGCCTACAATCGATATTGATCGCCGTCTGTTCTTACTAACAAATTCATAAGGACGTCGACGTTGTAATTTGAGAAACCTGATAATATTTTCTCACATGTGGGACAAATAGCTACAACTGTAATCATTTTTGTATAGTGGAACTCTCCAGATAAGTTAACGGAGGTTAGTGTTTTTTTTTCTAGGTTTTTCACGTAAAAATTTCTGGTGTAATTATCAATTATTTTCTTTCATCTAAATGTGTGTTATATTCTTGTGCAATGCTAAAACTATTTTTCATTACTCTACCGCCGCGAGCATTATATATATATATANAAAATCCGACTGGTCCAGTTTTCTGCAAAACCATAGGAAGAAGAAATTTAAACTCCATACTAACGTGCGATAATTCATTAAAAAGGCTGGTAGTAAACATAACAATTAATATGTGGCTAGCAGAAATCACTGTCAATCTGATATGCTAGGTACATGTTAGTCTATCATCTATCAGTAAGAGAAATTTAGTCCGAGCCAGTGGCTAGAATAAACAACAAAATTAATAATTGATGTAATAATACTTGCAATAAGAAAAGTGAAGATTTATATTCGTACCATCCAATTCTTATGTATTTACATATCTAATGGCTAAACATACATGTCATCTTAACAAAGCAAGAAAAATTGGATCCTTTTTTTTCAACCTTCTCCCCTGCAAATCTAAAAAAAGGGGGTATTTACATACATACCACACAATTCTCAAATATTTACCCATCTAACACCTAAAAGTCCATATTACATGAATACAACTTAAATTTTTAACATCATCGCTATCTTTTTAAAAGTGAGATATGCATTCTCATGTATAGGCTTATGACTCCATAGTATTATAAGTGTAAATATAAAACTNTCTTGGTTCTAAATTAAATCGAATGACAGTGAGTAGATCTATATCTGATGAGTCCGCATTAACAGAAATAAAATAACCGGGAAAACAAATCCCCGAACAACAAAAAAAAAATGCAGAACATAAGATCTAAGCGTCGATCGAACTGATGCAATGAATAAGATTATTTATATAATTTCAAAACAAGTATCCATTGAAAATTAAAATAAATAAATCATCAAAGCAAATAATCGCTCAATTTCCCCGATTTGGGTTCCAATGGATCAAAAGAAGGAGATGGAGAGTGAAACACAGTGAAAACCTGACTGCAACGAGGACGGCAAACTTGCATAAGCCAGATCTGCGGGCGGCTCTCGCCGCCGGTTCGGAGAAGAAAGCCGTGAACCTCATCAATGTCTTTCCGAATAATAAATGGCAGAGGAAACAATAATGGAAGCAAACTTTTCAGAAGAGGAGGAAGGTGGAGTAGCAGAGAGGGGAGCTTTTAAACGGTTTTCGACCTGTCGCGCTCTACTTGTACGGAAACGCGGCTTAGAGGAGGAGACAGCAAGAGACCAGAAAATCTTTTCCATATAAAAATTATTTTTGCTAAAAAACAAAAACAGTTGGAAATTGGAAGAATCTTAAAAGCAAAATAATAATAAGAGTTGTCTGAGGAGAAACAAATTTTGAGACATTTACAAACATACCACACAATTGCAAGGTGATCACAAACCTGATATTTGAATCTTGATGTTTACATTTAGGAAAATTTACAAACATACCTTATCAAATGATCTCCGACTTTGACATATTTATTTTCATATTGAGCATCTCGAGGAAAAAATTTAACGAGCCAAGTCTTGCTTAACTCTGAGGTCATTAAGACCCTCGAATCATCAAAATAACACCATATGATCAAAAGGGATCAATTTAAGCCGTCTGATCTAGTGTTTGGGGAAGTTATTCGCCAAAGGACAAAGAATATCATTCTTTTGAATGTTATAAATTTACCTCCTCTCTTAACTTGAGAGGGAGAAAGAGAGGAGAAGAGGAGGAAGTCTAATGTTCTTTTATACTAAATAACCGCTGATAACTTCCATTCTACTGAGTCACCAAGCACCATTAACCACCACTCGATGGCCACTCTAAACTACCATCGACCACCCCAGCTCACCGTTTTCAATTACCCATGTTAGCTAACGATGTATCCCAAATATGATTGCAATGACATACAACATCGTATTGAAGACCTAGTGATAACTTACGGCCTTCAAATCCGTCGACCATTGCTTGTCGTCCTTTGTGCATAATCACTGACCGCCGCTACTCACCGTAGTCTTCAAACCCTGCTAGCTAGCATAATTTCCTAAAAAATAGTTGTAATGTATAACATTGTATTGAAGACATGTTGATAACTTTCAGTTTTTGTGGCTACTAACCACTGTCAACCATCGTCTGCAATCATCACCTACCATCGCCGGGCCCCAACAACCACTGTTTTTGACCGTCTTAGCCAAAATGTGTCTATTCTTCATAAAATATATATCTTACTTTATGTTGCATACCGATAAATATAGTATCCAATGTAGAATTATAACCCGTTCAAAGAGAATGGATTCAACTACCAACTGCAACCCCTAACTACATCCTATGTGGCAGGTTACTACCACAGTTTCAATTACATTTTTAATAGCCATTTAACATTATTGTAGTCCCCAACTACAATATATATGATTAATTATTACTACAAATTTTAATTACGACATTTTGTGACTAACTGACGTTATTGAGACCCTCAACTACGACCTTTTCGGCCAATAAATACTTTAAATTTTAGTGTTGATATTTATGACTAACTAACGTCATTGCTGTCTTCAACTACGACCTATGCGGACAATTATTATTATTGTTGTTGTTGTGAGATCTAGATATATCAGTTGATGTGGTATATATATAAATCAAACGGGAGAACGATCAACGAAGTGAAAAATAGAACGAGAAAAATCACACCAGAAAAAGAACAACACAGCAGAACACAGAGATTTACGTGGTTCGGCAAATTGCCTACATCCACAGAATTACAGAATATTTTACTACTTTAGGAATTTATATCAGTCGATCACCTCAACTTACAAGAAGAATCTCTAACTCTTCGTTGCTCTCCTCTTCTTCTCTCTCTGTTCTTCTCTCTCTACACTGAGATACACCGAAGAAACTCTACACCGAGATACACCGAAGAAGACAAACTTATAAGAGAAATAAACCTAATTTCTCTTATGCCACAAGCCACCATAAAGAAGCCTAGGGAGAACAATCTTCTTCTTCTTCCTTCTTCTCTTCACCTGAAGGAATTACTTCTTGCACCTTCCTTCCTCTGCCTTGAGGAAACCTTCCTCTATCCCAAGGAAACCGAAGAAGAACTCAAACCGTGACTTCTAAACCCAAGGAGAGCCATCCGAAGCTTTTATCACGAATAGGAGGGAATGAAGAGGTGCTTCACTTCACAAAAGAGGAAGACATGAGTGGTTATTTGTGAAGAGATGTGACTCTCCAAAGCAAATTAACTGCCCAAGCATAGTGGACCGAGCTCCACCGTTTCTAACAATTCTCCCACTTGGAGACCGGTACACAAGCTGCAACATCTTCTTCCTCAAACTGATATCCTTCATTTGCAGTGTCGCCTTTTTCTTCAACATGTATCCTCCACTTTGAATCATCCATCTCTGCTACTCAAAGCCTCCGTCTTCACTCCAGAAGACCAACTGAAGTTGTGCACAACTTCAGTTTCTCGAGAGTAACAGCCTCAGTTAACATATCAGCAGACTCCACGTAGCTTTGCACCTCCAAGCTATTTTCTAGGTCACTCGTCTCTTCTTACAACTCCCACTGCATTGGCAACATTCTGCCTCTACTGAAAGTCTTTTTCAACAAGTCTGGCATTGTACCTCTTACTGACATCACACTCAGTCTTCACCTGGTACACTCACTTATTATGCAATGTCTTCTTCCCTGGTAGAAGTTCTGCAAGCTGCCACTTGCTCGAACTTTCATCTTGTAAGTTTTCTTCATAATTCTATGGTTCTTCAACATCAGTCTGTGGAACAATAGGAATGGGTGACCCGAACCCACTTTCCTCTTCACTTCCATCACTGCCTTGCACTGTGGCCTATGGTAGATTTCCTATCACATTCAAAGCCCCTAAATCCAATATCAAGTCTTCAACAAAACTATGAACTGTCAATAATAATGCATCCTGTGATTCTTGAGATAGTGCATTTGCGCTATCATTCACCATCTTCTTGGGATTCCTGCAGTTCTTCTTTATGTGGCCAGTCTTGCCACAAATCTAACAGGTTGTCTGCTTACTAAACTTTGATTTTGATCTCCCTATAATTGATTTTCTGTCATGCCATCTCCCTCTGAAATCAACATTCAGTGCCGAGCTCGAACCTGAGACCTCGTCAGAATCTTTCTTGCGTACTTCCTCAGCCAAAATCAAATCACGAATATCATCATATTTCATTTTAAATTTACCTGCAGAACTACTAACTGCTATCCTCATGGCTTCCCAACTATCTGGCAACGAAGTCAACAAGATCAGTGCACATATCTCATCATAAAATCAATTTCCACAGATGACAATTGATTTGTGATATTATTGAAAACATTCAGGTGTTGAGCAACACAAACATCTTTCGTTATCTTCAAATTGAATAACTTCTTCATCAAGTGCATTTTGTTATTTGCCGATGACTTTTCATACATACCTGATAAGGCTACCATGAGATATGTAGTCGTCCTTTCCTTAACGACGATGTGTGCAACGGACCTCGATATGATTACTCGAATAGCCCCTAAAACTTGTCGATCCAATAAATTTCATTCAGTCTCATCCATCCTTTTAGATGTTTTCCCCAATAACGAAAGATGAAGCTTCTTCACATAAAGATAATCCTTTATCTGTATTTTCCAATAACCAAAATCTGTGTCATTAAACTTCTCAATCCCTGAAACCTTCACTTCATATACAGCCATCATTCTTCCTCAGATCCGAAACCACGCTCTGATACCAGTTATTGTTGTTGCGAGATCTAGATATATCAGTTGATGTTATATATATATATATATATATATATATATATATATCAAACAATTATACGAGATGACATTAGTGTAAATGACG
>JXCR01142697.1:316254-338856 GCA_002079205.1 Phalaenopsis hybrid cultivar
TTAATAATAATAGATTACTAATACTTATATAAGTATTATATATTTATATAATAATATAATATTAGTTTTATAATTAAAATATTATAACATATATAGTTTCTAAAAAAAAACTCTAACCCCGCCTCCCCATTTCTCTCGGCTCTCTCGAACTTTCCCACTTTCGGCTGTCTCCCCCACTCTCCCTCTAACTCTTCTCGTTCTTCTTTCAAAAATCATTTTGGCCAACGGTCGCAACAACTTAGGGTTTGTCGTGGGTTTGTCTTCTTCGTTTGTCTTCTAATATCTACTTGTATATCTCTTCAGATAGCAGTGTTGGCTCGATTGCTCGGTATTCTTGCTTGGTCGCTCGTTTGGCTACCTAGGTGTTATCTCTAAGTATCTTCTATCTAATATTTCATATTATCTTTTGGTTCGGCTCTTATCTTATATTTACTTAAATTTATTTTAGATTTATTTGAATTTTTTTAGATAAATCTAGCTTTGTTTAGGTTTTTGGCAGAATCACAGTGCAGTCTCGCATATTGCATTTATATATTTGTGTTTTTTCTATGGATGATGAGATCTGATCTAAGTGTTTTGTTGTGAAATTTAGTTCGGCATGCATTGTGTGGTGAATGATTATGTGGTTCAGCTATTGTTTCTAGATCAAAATTTTTTGGACTGCTTTATAATGGTAGACGTATCATAATGGAGACATATCATAATGAGAAGCATTACATATTCACTAGTGATTCATATGTGGTTCGACTATTGCTTCTAGATAAGAATTTATTTTGTGAAGAATACTATGCTTCTTTCTTTTAGCTTTTCAAAACAATAACATTTGTTTTCCAAGTGTTATGTAAGATGAATACTTGAGTTTCGAGTATGTTTATAGAGCAAGGTCCGTGTATGTTTATAAGCAAGAAAATGAATGTTAAGTTCTTGCTTATCAATTTTATGAATACTTGAGTTCAAGATATGTTAATAGAGCAAGATCATATATGCTTCATATAATAAGATTACTCGAGTTGGAGATGCTGTTGGAGATCAGCCTTGTTGTGAAATTTATTTCGACTTTAACAACTTGTTTATATATGCAATTTCTTAAAATAATATCAAAGTATAACATATAATATGAATACTTGAGTTCAAGTTATGTAGATCAGCATTGTTGTGAAATTTAGTTCTGCTTGCATTGTGTGGTGAATCATTATGTGGTTCGGTTATTGCTTCTAGATCAGAATTTTTTGGATTGCTTTAAATGTTAGACATATCATAATGGAGACATATCATAATGAGAAGCATTACATATTCACTGGTGATTCATATGTGGTTCGGCTATTGCTTCTAGATAAGAGTTTTTTTTTGTGAAGAATACTATGCTTCTTTCCTTTAGCTTTTCAAAACAATAACATCTGTTTTCCAAGTGTTATGTAAGATGAATACTTGAGTTCCGTGTATGTTTATAGAGCAATGAATGCTAAGTTCTTGCTTATCAATTTTATGAATACTTGAGTTCAAGTTATGTTTATAGAGCAAGATCATGTATCAATACTTGTGTTCAAGTTATGTAGACCAGTCTTGCTGATCAGGAAATATGAGCATCAATTTTTTTAATGGTCATGTTATTATGCATATTTTGTAGTACCCTACACTAGTTTACATCGAGTCAGATTTGAATGGTTTTATTTGGTATGTGCCTTTTGCATGTTTTATTTGGTATGGTAAATTGATAATGTTGCGAAGTAAATATATGGTTATGGTTGCATCTATGTGTGCATGTATGGATTAATACTAATTCTTTAGCTTTGATTTCAGTTAGTGTGCAAGTGTAAATATGTCCGAATTAAATCTTTCACGATCAGATTCATCCAACAATCAGTTGCTACCAGAAACTTAGAATAACAATGATATTGCCAATCTTAATTTACCAAGTACAGAGTCAGAAGTAGTACCTCAAGTTGCCATTGATAATAGCAGTGAAGAAGTCTTTAATAAGAATGATAGGAAGAGGAAGTTAGTAGTGTGGGAGCATTTTGTTGAGGTAATATTTTCGATTAAAGGAGTCCAAACTACTTTTTGGTGGTGCATTTGTTGTCGAACAAAATTTCAAAAATCTAAAACAGGAACTACTTCTCAACTTCTACGTCATGTGAGGGAATGCAGACAAATCAAAACTAAAAATAAAGAAGTTGTTGGTCTTTCTGAAAGAAAATAGAAAATGTTGAATTTTATGCCAACTGATTTTGATGCAGATGTTGAGATTCCAGTTTTTCATAATCCAAAAAGCTATAGGATTAGAGAGATAATCTCTAAAATGATTATAGTGCATGAGTATCCTTTTAATATTATTGAACATACATGGTTTAATATTTTATTGAAGTCCTTGAACCCACATTATGAGAAAGCTTCAAGGAACACAATAAAAACTGATTGCATGAAGATTTATGAGTTCAGAAAAGAAAAGCACAGAAAGCAATTTAGGGATATTCACAGGTTTTCATTAACCTTTGATTGTTGGACTTCCAATCAAACAAGCGAATATATGTGTTTAACTGCTCATTTCATTGATCAGACTTGGAAGATGCAAAAATGAATTATTAATTTCATTGAATTGGATTCACCTCATACTGACACATTCATTTGTAATTTCTTGTTAGATTGAAAGATACAGGACAAAGTATCTACTATCAATTTAGATAACGCTAGTAATAATGATGTTGCTACTAGGTTGCTCCAATCAAATTTTATGACAAGAGGGAAATTACATTTTAAGGGATATTTCTTTCATGTTCGCTGCTGTGCACATATATTGAATATTGTGGTGCAAGTTAGTTTGAGAGAGATTAATGACATCATTTATAACATTAGAGAGTCTATCAAATATCTGAAGAAGTCATCGGGAAGGTTGCATAAATTTGTTGAGATAACCAGACAATTAGGGATATCAACATCAAATGGTTTGTGCATCGATGTCCCAACAAGATGAAACTCTACATTCTTAATGCTAGAATCTGCTTTTTATTTTTCGGAAGGTGTTCGCTTACTATGCAAATCAAGATAACAATTTCAGTTGGTTGCCTTCAGATTTAGATTGTGAGAAATATGATAAAATCGGAAAATGTCTTTTTGTTTTTAATAATGTGACAAAAATGATTTTAGGTTTTTTCTACACAACCTCAATTGTGATTTTTCTGCGATTTTATGCATATAATGACTTTTTTTTGTTTTAATTAACGTGACAAAAAACGATTTCAGGTTCTTCCTACCCAACCACAAATATTTTCTTACCTGTTGTTTTCCATATAAATAAATTGTTGTTGGATGAGTCGACATCCTCCGATGATTATATGAGGAACATGACTTTTACTATAAGAGGTAAATTTGATAAATATTGGGATGAGTGCAATCTCCTAATGTCTGTTACAACTGTTTCGGATCCTCGTTTGAAAATGAAGTTCATACATTTTAGTTTTGGCAAGATGTGTACATCTGTTGATTTAGACTCCAAAATTAAATAAGTTGAGGATGTTCTGTTGGAAATTTACAATACGTATGCAAGTGATATTGCTAGTTCCAGTTTTGCAAGTGATAATGTTTCTTCGGAGTTGCCAAGTGATTTAGTTAATTCACAAAGTTTTGATTGCATGCTTGCATTTATTGATTTTTTTGTTTCATCTGGTTTTATTCAACCATCAAAATCAGATTTACAAGTTTATCTCGATGAGGGACTTTTTTGATCAATAATGAACATTTTGATATTCTTGAGTGGTGGAAGTTGAACACTCTCAAGTATCCTTGCTTATCGAACATGGCTAAAGATATATTATTGATTCCAATAACAACAATTATCTCATAATCTGCATTTAGTACTAGTGGAAGAGTTATAAATGATTACAGAAGTTCACTCTCGACAAAGATAGTGAGTGCATTAATATGTTCGTCTAGTTGGATTAGATGTTCCACGAGTCGTTTGAAAACACCTATGATAATTCTCTCAATAACTAGCTTCTATAGTATATGTTCTTTTTAATCTTAAAACTAATATTGATATATCTTTCCTACCAATAAGAGTTAATGGAAGAGGAACAGCTTGAAGTGGCTTTACCCGAGTAAATTGTGGGGAGGGAGGAAATGATGTGGTATGGAATCATCTGTCTCACTGTTTGCTGCCCCATATTGTTACATTTTATGTCACTTGGTCTTAATGTATCAAATTGTCACATTTTATGCTCCATATTATGCTTGTGTTTTGTGATGAGACAACTTTTTCTACAAGTGCCAATGTCTTTTTAATTAAGAAGTATATTTTATTTATCATACCAAGATTTGTATGGCATGAAGAAGATACAATGGAAGAATTTTACTCTTAATGAAATGAAATGATGGCTTTGATGATTATTCTTACTCTTAATTTTGGAAGGCAACACAAGTTTGCAATCATTTTAGGATAAGAATATGAAATGATGTCTTAGATGATTATTCTTACTCTTAATTTTAGAAGGCAGCACAAGTTTGTAATCATTTTAGGATAAGAATATGAAATAATGCCTTAGATGATTATTCTTACTCTTAATTTTGGAAGGAAACACAAGTTTGCAACCATTTTAAGCTAAGAATATGAAAACTTGTAACCATTTTAAATCTTTTGGCACTTGGGTATTTGCACATCTAACACTATCAGCTTTAATCTCTTTACGAATGTATTATTTACTATTTTTAAGGGAGTTTGGTGCCACATTTAAGTGTTGGTTTGGCCATCTTTTTTAGGCTTATAAATTGTTGTATGGAGGCTTTTAAATTGTTGTATGGAGGCTTTTGAAATGCTTGTTTGAATGCATTATGTAGGCTTGTTTATGAGCATGTCCTTGGGGAGGGTAAGAATTCTACTGGTTACGTATATTACCTTTTTTGCTTTCAATATCACGGGGTTTGCTGTAACTTTGTGAAGGGCATACTGTTAGCCAAAAAAAAAATCAATTATATATTAAAAGGGCAGCTAATAATTGGTTATAAGGAATGTAAAATACAGTTTTCAATATCACGGGTTTCTTTGTTTGCAGTTTATTTATAGCTTGCCTACTGGGGCTTGATTGAGAAATAAGTTATTCATACTTTTTATTTGTATTTCACTCCTGTGCTTAAACGAAAGAGGTAGTATTTAGTTCAAAGAACATTTTTTTTTTAATTCTAGGATGTTGGAGATGCTGTTGGAGAAGTCGTTGAAGATGCTGTTGCATTTATTAACATGTATCAATGTTCTTTGGAAACCTGACAGTTTGTTTCAACGACATTATTTAGATTTACTTTGGTATTATTTCAATTCTTATGCTTCTCATTATTTGTCTTCCTTACATACCACCTATTCTCAAAGCTTTAGAGATGCTTTGGAAACATTATTTCTCCTCCTGGCAGACCACCTGTTCTTAAAGCTGAAGGAAAGGTAAATAACATAAGAATTGGTCTCTTTGGAGATGATGTTGCATTTATGTACTTTATCACTTCAACAGGTTTCCCAAAAACTCAGGAAGTTTGGTCCCTTTGGAGAGATGCTGTTGCATTTTTTTACATGTATCAATGTTCTTTGGAAACCTGAAAGTTTGTTTCTACGACATTCATTTAGTTTCTTTGGTATTATTTCAATTCTTATGCTTCTCGTTATTTGTTTTCTTTGCATAGCACTTGTTCTCAAAGCTTTGGATATAAATAACTGAATTTAAATCTCTTTGATTTATAAGTGACTTAGATTACTGAAAAGAAATAACTATTATGAGAGTATTTGTTATTACTTAGAAAATTTATCATGGAATATTATAAATGGCTAATATTTTCTGAATTAGCTCCAGCTGAAACCATTCATATGAAATTCAATGCAGTTTCGGGCAGATCATTGTCATCACGGGCTTTTAGATCCAATTGTGGTGTCAACCATAGCATTCCAAACTCATTCAAGTTCACTTTGAATTATACATGATTTAGATAACTGGAAAGAAAAATATATTATGATAATTTTTGTTTATAAATTCACCATGGAGCATTATAAATGGCAAATATTTTCTGATTATTTGTCCTCCTTGAATAACACATGTTCTCAAGGCTTTGGAGATGTTTTGGAAACATTATTTCTCCTTGCAGTCTACCTGTTCTCAAAGCTGAAGGAAAGATAAAATACATAAGAATTGTGTGCAAAATGTAAAATTTTCATATATTTGTCTAAATGTACAAAAAAATAAAAATATTTGACATGGGATTTCAGGTGCAGAGTTTCAGTTATGTCTGAGATCGATAGGATTGTGATGCTATGAGGCAAGGTAATAGTAAGGGATGAATCTGCTGTTGTCAGTGAAGTGGAAAACTTATTGAAGTCCATGCACTGGAAGATTTCAAAATCAGATTATTTTTAGTTTTAGTAGTTTGAGTTGTATGTAAAGGATGAGAAGAATTAAATGTTTAATACAATTATTTTTAGATTTTGATTTTTATTTTGAGATTTTATTTGTATTTTTTGTACTCTTATTTAGTGTACATTTTAAAATTTCTAATAAATTGATTGTTATTTTGTAAGTATAAAATTTTGTAATCAATTTAGTAAAGTTTTTTGAGCTCATCAATAAATTTATGAATTTTTTTATGAAATTTGTTCTTAAAATTTTTTTTGACAAAATTGTTATTAAAATAATTTCATATTCTAACAAACTAATTTCGAGCCGAACATGAGCCGAACACGAACATGAAAATGTAATTCGAGCCGAACACGAACACACTGTTCACGAGCCATTTCGAACAGGAGCCGATTTCGAACACGAGCCAAACACGAGACTCAAGCTCGGCTCTTTTACAACCCTAACCGAGATACACCGAAGAAGACAGACTTACAAGAAAAATAAATTCAATTTCTATTATGTCACAAGCCACCAAGAAGAAGCCTAGGGAGAATAATCTTCTTCTTCTTTCTTCTTCTCTTCACCGCAAGAAACTACTTCTTACACATTCCTTCCTCTGCCCTGAGGAAACCTTCCTCTATCCCGATGAAACTGAAGAAGAACTCAAACCATGACCTTTAAAACCAAGGAGAGTCATCCGAAGCTTTTATCACGAGAGCGAAGAGATGCTTCACTTCATAAAAGAGGAAGACGGGAGTTGTTATTTTTGAAAAGGTGTGACTCTCCAAAGTAAATTAACCGCTCAAGCATAGTGGACCGGACTCCACTTTTTCTAACAATTATAACCTCCAACTACAGTCTTTATGACTAACTAACATTATTGCAACTCCAAACCACGATCCATATGATAAATTACTATGACTTACAACTATGTCTATGTGACTAACTAATACTACAACATTCAACTATAACATATTTAGACACTTGACGATATTGCAGTCACCAACTAAACATCTATGATCAATTAACAATATTGCAATCATTAGCTACCACATAATTTGAGACACTCAACTTTTATCTATTTAAGTAACTCACACCAAAACTTTAATTTTTCAAAGACGACATTCATTTCATACTCCTCAACAGGCTGGACCACTGCCTGTAAAAATTAAAATTTTTAGTGTGAGATACATTAATGGAGAAGAATTGGGTGCTATTTGTAAATTTTAGAAATAAATTTACAAATTACATCGCCACCCCGGTGGGTACTAGCCAATGACAGAGAAATTATGAACATTCGGAGGAGAAATCCGGTTTCAAGCGTCTCAACCGCCCTAAAAAAATTCCCCGCAAAATTCAACACTACCGTCGTCCGCCGCACCGTCTGCCTCAGTTTCCGCCGCCGTCACCATCACTATTGTCCTCCTTCAAAGCTGTACAGGAGAGCAGCAATGGCGTCCCCCCGCTACATACATATAATCGAGCAGCGGAAGCTCTGATTCCCTCCGAATCACATTGGGAAGCTCCCAAAATCTGGTAACCTGAAAGCACCCTTAGAGTTCTTATATCGATTTCTTAATTTGATGGAATGGAATTCTTTTTGTTTCGACGAAGGACATCACCGATGAACAGTGTCCCTTTTTTGTCTACGACGAACGGATTTGATGGCAAACTTCATTAACTCGTTATCATCGAGTATCTGCAGGGATTTATGGAGTCAGGCAATAATTTAATGTTCTTGTTTTGTTTTTTTTTTTTCGTTTTCTCTGTTAGATTTGTTTGAGAGAGAGAGGCCAATCTTGTCTTACTTTGCTACTTCTTTCATTTGCCTTCAATCTCCTTCTCATATGAGTGTTCTTTACATCAGCTATCACTGAACTAATGGGTGTTTGTCTTTTCTTCTTTGGGTTTAAGATATTATGTACCAAGAGTCTACTCAATTACATGGAGCTATCATGGGAGGAGTCATGTACTCTTGAACTTTACTCAATCTTCGTTGAAGTCAACAAATGCCATAAACCACCACATCATTAACAAATTATTGACTTTGATACCTCTTGCTTAAGAAGGTAGCCCAAAAGGAGACTCAAGTTGGGCTTGATACATTAGCGATCAATTTTTTTTTCATTCCAAAAGCTTAAGTTTATGGAAGAGGGCTAAACCAAATATAGAAGAGTTCTTACACCAACATTTATCAATCGTTATATGTGGGACTAAACCAAATGTTTTCACTCTCCTTGAGATTTTCAATTGCAACAAATGTGTAATGTAGTGACTCTTCATTAGAATAAGTTAAATTAGTTACAAAATTTGATTTTATTTCTTCTTTTTTGTTTTCATGTATTGGCTCTCTAATGGTATGTATTTTACAACCACCACATCTTGCAGTAGGCGATGTTAGTGATAAAAAAAAGATTCCTTTCCCATTCAGGCCCTCTTTTCTTATCTCTCTTCATTAACCCTAACATTTTTCATGCTAAAATCCGCCATAGTTTCATCCTCACTTCATCCTATTCCTTTCTTCACATGGAGAAAATCCAACAACAAATTCTTTGGAGCAAAGCCCATGTCCATCATCCCGCCCTTCTCGAGAAGCTATCTTTAATCTACTTATCATCCAACAAAACCGAGGTTGCTCATCTCATTTTTGATGAGATTCCTAAACCAACCATCTTTTTATTTAACGCCATGATCAGAGCTTATGCTTGGAAGGGTCCCTTCGATCGAGCAATAGATCTCTATTATCGTTTGATTCATTTCGGCGTAACACCAAACAAGTACACTTTTCCATTTGTTCTCAAAGCTTGTTCTACCCTTCTCGCTCTGGAAGAAGGAATAGAGATTCATAATCATGCAAAGAGAATGTGTTTGGATTGTGATTTGTATATTTCAACATCTTTAATTGACATGTACATGAAATGTGGACGAGTGGATGAAGCTCGCCTCGTGTTCTTACAAGTAAAAAATGGAGACGTGGTTGCATGGAATGCCATGGTTTCTGGTTTTTCCTTGCACGGTTTATACAATGATGCAGTCGGATTTGTATTAGAAATGCAGAGGAGAGGGACAAATCCAAATAGTTCAACAATGGTGGGGATTCTTCCTGTGGTCGGAGAAGCCAAGGCTTTGTTACAGGGAAAGAGCATCCATTGTTTTTGTCTGAGGAGATCTTTTCACGAAGGGGATGTTTTAGTGAACACTGCAATACTCGACATGTATGCAAAGTGTGAGTCAATGGATTACGCCCTCACCATATTTAAAGAATTAAGTCTTAAAAATGATGTTACTTGGAGCGCGATGATTGGGGGATATGTTCAATGCGAGAAGATGGTCGAGGCTTTGGTGATTTTTGATCAGCTAATGCTTAATGCAGCTACAAACATGTCGTCCACCTCCCTTGCTTGTGTTCTGCGGGCTTGTGCGAGTTTGTCAAATTTAAAAAGAGGGAGGAAACTTCATTGTTATTTGATCAAATCTGGTTTTCTCTCAGACATAACTGTAAGTAATTCTCTTCTCTCAATGTATGCGAAGATTGGAAGCATATGTGATGCATCTTCCTTCTTCAATGAAATGGAATCAAAAGACACTGTATCTTACAGCGCAATCATGTCTGGATTCATCCAAAATGGAAGCACGGAAGAAGCACTCTCCATATTCAGGAGAATGCAACTTTCATGCACGAAACCAGATGCGGCGATGATGGTCGTCCTTCTTCCTGCTTGTTCTTATATGTCTGCCTTACGGCACGGAAGCTGCAGCCATGGCTACGTGATCATATCTGGACTCTCATCCAATGTTTCTATCTGCAACGCTTTGATTGATATGTATGCAAAATGTGGAAAAATTGACATCGCTAGTGTAGTTTTTGATGGGATGAAAGATCGAGACACAATAACATGGAATGTTATGATATCTGCTTATGGAATCCATGGATTTGGCACCAAAGCTCTCTCTCTTTTCGACTCGATGCGGGCCAAGGGGTTTAAACCAGACGATATCACATTCATCAGCATCCTTAGTGCTTGCAGTCATTCAGGATTAGTCGCAGAGGGAAGGGGTTGTTTTGAATCCATGACCAAAGTTTACAACATTGTTCCAAGAATGGAGCACTATATCTGCATCGTCGATCTTTTCGGGCGTGGAGGTTTATTATCCGAGGCCTATGATATTGCCATTAGGATGCCATTCGAACCCGATGTTCGTGTATGGAGTGCCTTGCTTGCAGCTTGTAGAACACATAAGAATGCCAAACTTGGGAGCAAGGTTGCAGAGATGATTGAAAGGTTAGGACCTGAAAGTACAGGAAACTTCGTTCTAATGTCGAACATATACAGTACCGCCGGAAGATATGGAGAAGCGGCACGAGTTAGAATAATGCAGAAGGAGAAGGGACTGAAGAAGAGTCCGGGATGTAGTTGGGTTGAGATTGATGGTAAAGTCCATGGATTTATAGGTGGAGATAGCTCACATCCACAATATTTGAAGATATGTGAGAAGCTGAGTGATTTATTTGGTGAGCTGAGGAAGATTGGTTACAGGGCTGATACAAGCTTTGTGATGCAGGATGTGGAGGAGGAGGAGAAGGAAGACGCTCTTGTTTACCACAGTGAGAAGTTAGCAATAGCATTCGCTCTACTGAGTTTAAATGGTGATCGACCGATATTCGTCACTAAAAATTTACGAGTTTGTGGGGACTGTCATGCTGCCATTAAATTTATCACTTTGATCGCTAAGCGAGCGATCATTGTGAGAGATGCGAGCCGGTTTCACCATTTTGAAGGAGGATTGTGCAAATGTGGAGATTTTTGGTGACAGTGATTTGTAAAGATGCAAACTTTTTCAGAGATGGATGTTGGGCAGTTTTCAAGTAGACAATGCTGAAGTAGAGAGGTAATTTTACCAAACTCGAAGTTTGCCAATCCTGTAGTTCTTATGATATCCATGTTCTTATATGATATAATGCTATTTTTTGTTTGGGGCATTTACATACATACCATCCAATTACTGTGTGTTTACATATATACCAACAAAATTTTTATTTTTACGTCTATACCGCCCAATTATTTCACATTACATTAAAATACCATTATTTTAGCTTTTAAAATGTAAAATACGCGTTTTAATGCATATAGTAGGGGGCATATATGTAGAGATTGAAGTTCAAGTGTTAGATACGTAAATACATAAGAATTAAGTGATATTTACGCAAATCATCCTTATAGTTCATGTGATAGCTTGGGTTGTGCATAATTTGGACTGTACAGAAAAAAACAGTTCATTTTGGTTTAGCTAAGAATCAGTTTGATAGCACTTCCATTTCTTAGGTTATTTACTTATTTCCTGTTTAATTTAGCCCATTCTGAACTGGAACGATCTTTAATCGATTGAATTTGCATACATGCCACATAATTCTTATTTGTTTACATCTGTAACCCTAAAATTTGATATTTACATTTGTAATACTTTGATTTTGTAAATTGATGAATGGAAAGGTGTGTGCGCTTTAAAAAAGTTAGTAATAGTAGTATTTTTCACGTGATGTTAAAGATTTGAGACAGATGCATGTACATATCAAAGTTTAGAATATGTAAGAATCAATGTTTTTAAAAGCGTGTTTTACGAGTAAAATGAAGCGAACCGCATGATGCCCGCTTCGCTTTGCAGAAGCACGTTGAAGTTAATTTGCAAATTTTTTTATAATTTCTAAGTTTAAATTATTATAAATTGTTAGAAATTTTTATTTGCAGACTCACCCTCAATGTTTGCTTCAAATTTACTACTGTAGTGTATTCTTTTTTAATTTTATATCAGCTTTTTACCATACTTTATATTTTATAATTGTTAATGAATGTATTTATACATTAATAGTTTTATATACCCTATTAGTTTTTTGGTTAACAAAAATGCTCTACGTTTTGCATTTTTGAAGCAGAATTAAAGTCTTGCACATTGCATTGCGCCTCACGCTTTGATGGGTAAGAATTGTGTGGTATGTATGTAAATGCCTCAGAAAAATAAAATAATCCATAAACTTTTGAAGTAAATCTTCATTTTATACTTTGCAGAATTCATTATCTCATGTCACAATTATCTCCGGCCCACGATCTCGTCTACCAGTTAATGTGCATGAAAAAGTTGTATTTCACTTTTCAAGAGTTAAAAGTGGTATTATTTTGTCCCAACAAGCCGTATATTGGCTAGGGCTGTAAACGAGCCAAGCTTGAACGAGCTCGTGTTCGGCTCATTCGAAGTTGCTCGTGTTTGAAATTGGCTCGTGAATAGTGTGTTCATGTTCTGCTCGATTTAAATATTCTTATTCATGTTTGGCTCGAAATTAACTCGTTAAAATTAGATTAATGTTATGTGGCGCTCCTCCCTGATTAACATCGAAGGGAAGTTCACGAACATTTTGAGTATGATGAAGCCAAACCTTTGAAACATAAGTTTTTGTTGACAATTTTATGGGTTCTCTAAACTTTGACATTGAATAATTTTNACGTTTTAATGCATATAGTAGGGGGCATATATGTAGAGATTGAAGTTCAAGTGTTAGATATGTAAATACACAAGAATTAGGTGATATTTATGCAAATCATCCTTATAGTTCATGTGATAGCTTGGGTTGTGCATAATTTGGACTGTGCCAAACCTTTGAAACATAAGTTTTTGTTGACAATTTTATGGGTTCTCTAAACTTTGACATTGAATAATTTTTCATTTATTTTTCAGCTATAATATATATATATATATATATATATATATATATATATATATATATATATATATATATATATATATANGCATGTAGAAATAACGTGCGTAGCCAATGATGAAATCACGCCACGACACCCCGCGTGACAGGAAAAAAAAAACGGCACAGTAACATGGGAAATATTCCCCCCTGTGTTATTTATGTGTTATTGTGTGTTATTCATGTGTTATTGCATGTTATTCATGTGTTATGAATGTGTTAATGTGTTATTATAACACCAAGAATATTCTTAGGACACAATAACACATGAATAACACACAATAANTCAGTACTACACACGTAGAAATAACGTGCGTAGTCAATGATGAAATCACGCCATGATACCCCGCGTGACAGGAAAAAAAAAACGACACAGTAACACGGGAAATATTCCCCCCGTGTTATTCATGTGTTATTGTGTGTTATTCATGTGTTTATTGCGTGTTATTCATGTGTATTAATGTGTTAATATGTTATTATAACACCAAGAATATTCTTAGGACACAATAACACATGAATAACATACAATAACACCTGAATAACACGGAGAATATTCCCGACAGAGAAAAAACGGCGCAGTAACACGGGGGAATGTTCTCCCCCGTGTTATTCATGTGTTATTGTGTGTTATTCATGTGTTATTGTGTCCTGAGAATATTTCCGGTGTTATAATAACACAATAATACATGAATAACACGGAAGAAATATTTACACTATTACTATGTCTTTTTTTTTTCTCTATTACGGGGGTATGTGGCGAGATTTCTTTGACTTCTAATATTTTTTCTAAAATAATAGTGGCTTATTTTAACACTTGCCTTANCGGTATTATAATAACACAATAATACATAAATAACACGGAGGAAATATTTACACTATTACTATGTCTTTTTTTTTCTCTATTACGGGGATATGTGGCGAGATTTCTTTGACTTCTAATATTTTTTCTAAAATAATAGTGGCTTATTTTAACACTTGCCTTATTTTTTAATGCATAGCCGTAGTCCCGCCCACGTCACATCAGTTTGTTCGATCATTGACCGCTAATTTTATCGAGCAAATCTAGCCATTGGAGATCAATCTAACGGCCAAGATTTATCTAAATGAACACGGTTCCGCTATGGCGGCGACTAGTCTATTTATATAGAAAGAGGAATCTGATGCATTTTGTCAATTTCCATTTACCAGATCGTCGATCTCAAAGAGGGAGTCGCCTGCTTCTCGCCCGCCCTTCTTCGAGCGATTTTTCTTCGAATTGAAGCAAATTTGGTTAGAATAAGGCGAGTTTTTTGGTCTTAGATCATAGATTTCTGATATCTATTAGTTNTCCTTAAGAATCTTCATTTTACATTTAAAATATCACTGTTAATAACTTTTAAAACTTGAACCCCATCTTTTTAAGCCTAGGTTGAGTGGAATAGATGTATGGTGTTGTATAATTGTCTTCTATTTAATAAAAAAATATTTTTGTTTTATATTAAATTTGTTANTTTTTTTTGTTTGGGTTATTTACATACATAGCTCATAATTTTATGTATTTACATATCCAACTCCTAAACTTCATTTTTTACATTTATTGCCTCAAAAATCCTCATTTTACATTTAAAATATCACTATTAATAAATTTAAAAACTTGAGCCCCATCTTTTTAAACCTAGGTTAAGTGGTATAGATGTATGGTGTTGTATAATTGTCTTCTATTTAATAAAAAAATATTTTTGTTTTATATTAAATTTGTTAAAAAATAATAATTTTGTATGAATGCATGAAGATTATATTATCTATTAATATAAAAAATGATCAATATGTTTTTAAAACTCCATTTGAGCTAATAAAACCATTATTTGCAAATAATATATACAAACAAAGAGTGTTTTATGATTTCATGTTAAGGGTGCGTTTGGGCCAGCGATATGATTGCCGCATCTCATTTTTTCTGTTTGACAAAATACAATTTTGTCAATTTTTTAAAAAATATTCGGCAGAAAATTCTGTTTGGCAATCTAAATTGTTTAAGTACTTTGTCTGTCAAAAAGCTACTGTCTGACTTTAAAAAAAAATTGTCATAATCGTCTCACATTTTTGAACATTAGTTTATTTTGCAGCAGTTTCATAATTATTTCTTTAACTTATTTGTCTTCTTTTGCAAAACATATATTTATTTGGACAAATGGACAACTTAGGGAGCATGACAAATGTGCATTTGGGTATAAATTAGTTTATATTTTCTTTATAAAATCACACACGTGTCATTAAAGCAATTTGCACTTACAATTTCATTATTTANCGTTTGGGCCCAGTGATATGATTGACGCATCTCATTTTTCCTGTTTGACAATTTTTTCAAAAAATATTAGGTAGAAAACTCTGTTTTGCAATCTAAATTGTTTCAGTACATTGTCTGCCAAAAAGCTACGATCTGACTTTAAAAAAAAATTGTCATAATCGTCTCCTTTTTGAACATTAGTTTATTTTGCAGCAGTTTCATAATTATTTTTTTTAACTTATTTGTCTTCTTTTGCAAAACAAATATTTATTTGGACAAATGGACAACTTAGGGAGCATGACAAATGTGCATTTGGGTAAAAGTTAGTTTATATTTTCTTTATAAAATCACACACATGTCATTAAAGCAATTTGCACTTATAATTTCATTATTTATCTTAAAAATTAAATTATTAAATATATGTTTTTATACTGCGATCAAGTAATTAAAATATTAGTGATAGCAAAATACCAGTTAAAATTACATTTGATGAATGGATATATATGTATGAAATAATAGGAGGCTTATTTTAACACTTGCCTTATTTTTTAATGCATAGCCGTAGTCCCGCCCACGTCACATCAATTTGTTCGATCATTGACCGCTAATTTTCTCCAGCAAAACTGGCCATTGGAGATCAATCTAACGGCCAAGATTTATCTAAATGAACCCGGTTCAGCTATGGCGGCGACTAGTTTATTTATATAGAAAGAGGAATCTGATGCATTTTGTCAATTTCCATTTACCGATCGTCGATCTCAAAGAGGGAGTCGCCTGCTTCTCGACGCTCTTCTTCGAGCGATTTTTCTTCGGATTGAAGCAAATTTGGTTAGAATAAGGCGAGTTTTTTGGTCTTAGATCATAGATTTCTGATATCTATTAGTTTGCTTTAGGGTTTTGTTTTAATGATTTCTGAATGAGATTGGATCTGGGGTTTACGGGGCAAGAAAATTCGACTTATGCCTAGATCTTTGAATTTGAATATTGTCGTCTGGTGAATGCTTAATCGTTAAAATTAAGGCATCTTGTGATTTCGTCATTGTTTTTTTCATGTTTCTGAGTTGGATCTGTGGTGTACTTGGTATGAATCTGCATTTAACGACTGGATCTATCAGGTTGATTTATGAAGAATTTTCCCGTTTTTCTGTCTTCATTTCTCTGTTTGTATTCAGTGATTGAACTGCATTAATTGCTAAAATTTGCATCTCTAGTTGTTCGCTTTTTTTAATTTGATTTTTCTTAAATCAAAGATCCGTAGCTTTAATTGTGAGAACAGTTCCAACGCCTGCCAGATCCTGATTTCCTTATTTCCTCGTTTTTATGGTTCAGGATTAGTTGGAGATGGAACAATGCTTTTGAATCTCTAGAGATTGGGATTTTGGTGTTCAGATCTGAGATCTGCAACAAGGAGGAGGTTTCTGATTATTGGAAATAGTTGTGTTCTATGTCATTGGTTACTGTATTGACGAGCATGAAATCCTTTTCATTTGTTTTCTTCTTTCTTCCACTTCTTATCTGTCATTGCAATGGATTCTATCTTCCGGGAAGCTACATGCGCACCTATTCTGAAGGTGAAACCATATGGGTGAAAGTGAATTCCCTCACCTCAATTGAGACCGAGCTTCCTTTCAACTACTACTCTCTTCCCTACTGTAAACCCCAGGATGGGATCAAGAAAAGTGCTGAAAATTTAGGAGAGCTCTTGATGGGTGATCAAATTGACAACTCTCCTTACAAATTCAACGTTAATGTCAACGAATCTATTTACCTCTGCACCACCAAAGCTTTGAGCGAGCATGAGGTGAAGCTACTGAAACAGAGAACCCGTGATCTGTACCAGGTGAATATGATTCTTGATAATCTTCCTGTCATGAGATTAACTCAACAGAATGGCATCACAATCCAGTGGACTGGATTCCCTGTTGGCTACTCACCAACTGGTACCAACGATGATTACATTATTAATCACCTGAAATTTAAAGTCATGGTTCATGAATATGAAGGTAAACGTGTGGAGATTATTGGCACCGGGGAAGAAGGGATGGGAGTTATCTCAGAAACGGATAAGAACAAAATGTCTGGTTATGAAATCGTAGGATTTGAGGTTATCCCTTGCAGTGTTAAAAGAGATCCTCAAAGCATGTCAAAGCTTAATATGTATGATAAGATTGATCCAGTAATCTGTCCTTTAGAGCTCGATAAGTCTCAGGTTATTCGCGAGCAAGAACGAATAACTTTCACCTACGAAGTCGAATTCGTGAAAAGCAATATAAGGTGGCCCTCCCGATGGGACGCGTATTTGAAGATGGACGGTGCTAGGGTTCACTGGTTCTCCATCATGAACTCTGTCATGGTCATCTTCTTCCTAGCCGGTATAGTCTTTGTTATATTCTTGAGGACAGTTCGAAGAGATTTGACCAGATACGAAGAACTGGATAAGGAATCANTGTGAAAAGCAATATAAGGTGGCCTTCCCGATGGGACGCGTATTTGAAGATGGACGGTGCTAGGGTTCACTGGTTCTCAATCATGAACTCTGTCATGGTCATCTTCTTCCTAGCCGGCATAGTCTTTGTTATATTCTTGAGGACAGTTCGAAGAGATTTGACCAGATACGAAGAACTGGATAAGGAATCCCAAGCTCAGATGAACGAGGAACTTTCTGGCTGGAAGCTCGTCGTCGGCGATGTCTTCCGTGAGCCAAACTGCTCGAAGCTTCTCTGTATAATGGTCGGAGATGGTATTCAGATCACCGGGATGGCCGTTGTANACAGGCTCAGATGAACGAGGAACTCTCCGGCTGGAAGCTCGTCGTTGGCGATGTCTTCCGCGAGCCAAACTGCTCGAAGCTTCTCTGTATAATGGTCGGAGATGGTATTCAGATCACCGGGATGGCCGTCGTAACCATAGTTTTCGCCGCTCTCGGGTTCATGTCGCCCGCCTCAAGAGGAATGCTCTTAACCGGAATGATCCTTCTCTATCTCTTCCTTGGCATTGCTGCCGGCTATGTTGGCGTACGGTTATGGAGAACCATCAAAGGTGGGTCGGAAGGATGGCGGCCGTTAGCCTGGCTCATCGCCTGCTTCTTCCCCGGCATTGTATTCGTCATCTTAACAATCTTAAATTTCATTCTTTGGGGCAGCAACAGCACCGGAGCGATCCCCATTTCANCGGCATTGCTGCCGGCTACGTTGGCGTACGGCTATGGAGAACCATCAAAGGCGGGTCGGAAGGATGGCGGCCGTTAGCCTGGCTCATTGCCTGCTTCTTCCCCGGCATCGTATTCGTCATCTTAACAATCTTAAATTTCATTCTTTGGGGCAGCAACAGCACCGGAGCGATCCCCATTTCACTGTTCTTCACTCTCTTAGCATTGTGGTTCTGTATTTCGGTGCCTCTCACTCTCCTTGGAGGATTCCTAGGTACCAGAGCAGAGCACATACAGTACCCTGTTCGAACGAACCAGATTCCGAGAGAAATCCCAGCTCGGAAATATCCGTCGTGGCTTCTCATCCTTGGGGCCGGAACCCTTCCCTTCGGCACTTTATTCATTGAACTCTTCTTCATCCTCTCCAGCATTTGGCTCGGGAGGTTCTATTATGTCTTTGGGTTTCTGCTCGTTGTCTTTATTCTGCTCGTCGTCGTCTGTGCTGAGGTTTCGGTGGTGCTGACGTATATGCACCTCNTTGTTCTTCACTCTCTTAGCATTGTGGTTCTGTATTTCGGTGCCTCTCACTCTCCTCGGAGGATTCCTAGGCACCAGAGCGGAGCATATACAGTACCCAGTTCGAACGAACCAGATTCCGAGAGAAATCCCAGCTCGGAAATACCCGTCGTGGCTTCTCATCCTCGGGGCCGGAACCCTTCCCTTCGGCACTTTATTCATTGAACTCTTCTTCATCCTCTCTAGCATCTGGCTCGGGAGGTTCTATTATGTCTTTGGGTTCCTGCTCGTTGTCTTTATTCTGCTCGTCGTCGTCTGTGCTGAGGTTTCGGTGGTGCTGACGTATATGCACCTCTGTGTTGAGGATTGGAGGTGGTGGTGGAAGGCTTTCTATGCTTCTGGTTCTGTGGCATTATATGTCTTCCTTTACTCCATTAATTACTTGATATTTGACTTGAGGAGCTTGAGTGGACCTGTATCAGCCATTCTGTACCTTGGATATTCTCTTATAATGGCTTTTGCAGTAATGCTGGTAACAGGTACTATTGGTTTTCTCACATCCTTATATTTTGTTCACTATCTCTTCTCTTCAGTGAAGATTGATTAGAAAAGATTATGCTTTGGACTGAAGAAGGTGGGTCTCTGCCAAATTTAACTTCAGATTTAGAGAGAAATGTTAGTTGATGAGGTAAGGATTAAGTAACATCAGATGTTCAAGCCATATTGTTTTTTTTGAATATTGCTTTGATATGCATGAGATTATTATAGGTTTTTTTTTTTCTTTTTAGTTTATTTTGTTGTATTTGGAGACTATTTCTGGTTTATTTGGTTATTTAGTTTTCTTCTCTCATTATATATGAAGTTGGGTTTAGGGAAAAAAATTACCTGGTTTTTATTGTCTATAGGAAAAAAATTGCGAAACACTGTCATTGTTGGGTTTCGAGCCCCAGTGATAAAAGTTGTCGGTTGCATTAGGTAGTCGACAACCGGCATAAAATCATGAATTCTTTAAAGGAGAAGATGATTCATGTAGCCCACACCATTTTGTGGGATAAAGGTTTGTTGTTGTTGTTGTTGTATAGGAAAAAAAAGAGTCAAGACATGGGTCTTAAAACCACTGAATATAATTTTAGATGAGTGTAATATATAAACAATCAATCAAAGTTTTTGTGTCACTTAACCTTGAAGCAATTATAATGGCGGTAAGACTCATTTTGACCCAAAAATTTTCTTGCCGTGAAGAATTTAGCTCAGTTATTAAAATCAAACTTTGCTGGAGAGAGATTTTGAAATCATCAATTCAGTGAAATTTGGCTAGATATGCCAAAATTGAAGAAATTTCTTTTATTTTCTTGGGAAATTATGCTTGAAAGTTTGATTAAATATCTCATTTTTTATATTGTGAAGTCCTTGATTAAAGTTTATCATGATTAACAATGGTTTGAACAAATTTTGAACAAGGTTTGAATTAGACTCGAGGAAAATTTTAATCTTATTCGAGCCCGATTCGAACTTTGTTTGAGCATTATTCAAATAATATTTGAATGAAATTTTAATACAATTTGAATGTGGCCTGAACAAGGCTCGAATTATTTTCGAACCTAGTTGAGTAAGTTTTGAACTATCTTTGAACTTGGTTTGAATTTGGTTTGAGTAGAATTTGGACTGGATTCTGATATAGTTTGGTTATAGCAAAAGCAACAGAGTATGCCCAAGTAAGCTACATTAGTGGTTGATATAACTGCTTAGTGTAAAACAGCACTAAATAGAAATACCAGAACAATTATAAAGCACAACACTTGTAAATGCTGAAGTAATAATCCATTAAATAAATCTTCTTCATTAAAGAGCTATGATATGCAGCAAGCAATGCATATTTGAATGGATCCATCAATCTATATTGTCGTGACATAAATGTATACATAAATTGTTTATGTGGAGTTGGGTGCGATCAAGTATAACTTCTAGAAGACAATAATAGCTCGTTAAGGGGGCCGAAAGGATCAATAACACTATTTCTTCATAAATCCTTAAAATTCTTAACAAAGCATTTCTTGCAAATATGTGACAACACGAGCGATCACAACCATACATTTATCATGTTTTTCTTTGATTTGTCAATACTTGGTCAATAGCAATCATCATGCTCTTTCTTTTCTCTCTTGCTCTCGAAAAAATATTGCGTCCAGTAATCTGCCTTCGGATAACGAATGTGATGCACGGGCGATATATATATGTTTTTTCCTCCGCTGCTTCGCCTGCATCAAATTTTTGCTCTGGTATTTTATGATTGTAATGTAGCCTAATTTTGTCACTCCCCTCATCTTGAACAATGAATAAAAGATAAAATTTGATTTGTTATGTGTATATTTTTTATTTTATGGAAAAATACATAATTTTAATAGTCATTTTAATTAAATTTATTATGCTATCTTGACTCGAATGTTGGATAGATATCAATGGCTTGTGACGAACAAGATAAGGTCAATGGCAAGTTGACAGCAAAAAAATAGTTTTTATTTTCATTTTTTTAAGTTTTTTATTTGCAAAATTAGCACCAATGTGGTTTTTTTTTAACTATAGAATTACTGTAGTTATGTGGGAATTTGATAAAAGTGGAAAATATGGGTTGGNTGTTTTAAAGGTTATATAAGGGGTACTAGGGAGTTATATCAGCGTTATACCCCCTTGTAACATCCATGTAACATTATGTAACCTACATGTAACCTGTAAATAAGTTCTTAATATATGAAAACAGAAGCCTGAAACTTATTTCTAGACTACAACAGGGTATAACATGGATATAACCCTCTTATACTCTTTGTATATCCTCCAAAACGTACACAACGCTGCGTACATCATATGTACGCAAATTTTTTCCCTTATTTCATGGTTCATGGGCCTTCGAGGCCTATGAGTTCTCAAGTCTTATCCATGTATAAATTTTTCTCAAATATGTATGATCGTAATTTGATATACCTATAAGATGATCCAATTCATGCAAATTAATTCCTTCATAATATAATGTGTGGATGATAAATCATCTATAAGCATTTCTGTATTTTCTTTTTAAATGAAAAATTGATCAATTCAATGCTATTTGTTTTCTTGCAAGCATTTTTTACTCTAATTTATATTGATATTCTAATTTCTTTGAGAAAATTACCTACGTATCAATTAAATTTTATATATTTATTAAATTTAATTTTAAAAAAAATATTATAAATTAAATAAAAAATATGACATAAAAATGGGGCATTTACATACATACCACCCACCCATCAACCATTAAATTCTTATGTGTTTACATATCCAAGACCTAATATTTGTTTTTTTTGCATTTTTACCATCCAATTCTTTCATTTGACTTGGAAACATAGCGAAATAAATCATTTCATGTATAGGTACGATGATATTATGTAAAAATTAATGTTTACATATTGAATATGTAAATACATAATGCATAAGAATTGAATGGTATGCATATAAATCTTCTAATAAAATTTGGGAAATTATATACATGCCATTAGAGTTTTATATATTTACATATCTAACA
>JXCR01142697.1:339058-387580 GCA_002079205.1 Phalaenopsis hybrid cultivar
TATATATATATATATATATATATATATTGCGGATTTCAGACCGGTATTAAGGAAAATGTTGTTAAAATTTGATGATGTTAAATTATTTTAAAACTTAGGGTTTTATATTGCTTGTGAGCTCTTATTTCAGGAAAAAATATATGTACGTAAGACGTACGCTGCGCTGCGTATGTTTTAAAGGTTATATAAGGGGTACTAGGGAGTTATATCAGCGTTATACCCCCTTGTAACATCCATGTAACATTATGTAACCTACATGTAACCTGTAAATAAGTTCTTAATATATGAAAACAGAAGCCTGAAACTTATTTCTAGACTACAACAGGGTATAACATGGATATAACCCTCTTATACTCTTTGTATATCCTCCAAAACGTACACAACGCTGCGTACATCATATGTACGCAAATTTTTTCCCTTATTTCATGGTTCATGGGCCTTCGAGGCCTATGAGTTCTCAAGTCTTATCCATGTATAAATTTTTCTCAAATATGTATGATCGTAATTTGATATACCTATAAGATGATCCAATTCATGCAAATTAATTCCTTCATAATATAATGTGTGGATGATAAATCATCTATAAGCATTTCTGTATTTTCTTTTTAAATGAAAAATTGATCAATTCAATGCTATTTGTTTTCTTGCAAGCATTTTTTACTCTAATTTATATTGATATTCTAATTTCTTTGAGAAAATTACCTACGTATCAATTAAATTTTATATATTTATTAAATTTAATTTTAAAAAAAATATTATAAATTAAATAAAAAATATGACATAAAAATGGGGCATTTACATACATACCACCCACCCATCAACCATTAAATTCTTATGTGTTTACATATCCAAGACCTAATATTTGTTTTTTTTGCATTTTTACCATCCAATTCTTTCATTTGACTTGGAAACATAGCGAAATAAATCATTTCATGTATAGGTACGATGATATTATGTAAAAATTAATGTTTACATATTGAATATGTAAATACATAATGCATAAGAATTGAATGGTATGCATATAAATCTTCTAATAAAATTTGGGAAATTATATACATGCCATTAGAGTTTTATATATTTACATATCTAACATCCAAAGTTTGATATTTATATTTATAATATTTTGGCATTATAAACCAATGCATTAAATCATGCACATCATTGTTAGAATGTTAACATTAACGATATATTGTTATGTATTATTAACTATTTGAATGCTATGTATTAGATATCCAAGTATAGTAGTTAGATACGCAAATCTATAACAAAAGCCTCACAAACTTTTAGAGGCATTTGCATACCTACCAAAAAATTTCTATGTATTTACATACAACTTTTTATACATAATTAAGGAGGTATGTATGTACAAAAATAAAGATGAGGTGAGTAGTTATATAGGAATTGAGTGGTAATGGGACTATGTATAAACCAACTATATGTTCGCATGCAGCTGATGTTCGACTCGTTAAGTTGCTCGTGTTCGATTTGTTTGCTAAACAAACAATTTGAACACAAAAAATTTCTTGTGTTCGATATATAAATGAGTCGAACACAAACAAAGAGTTGTTCATTTATGTTCAGCTAGTTTTGACTCGAATTAATGAAATTATATATATAATTCATGAGTATTATTTTTAAATAATTTAATTAACTCAAGGCTACAAAGATTTATAATGAATTAAAATTATTAATTAAAAAATAAAATAAATATTGATATAATATTATATTTAAGTAAATATT
Source organism: Phalaenopsis hybrid cultivar (assembly GCA_002079205.1). NCBI lineage: Eukaryota > Viridiplantae > Streptophyta > Magnoliopsida > Asparagales > Orchidaceae > Phalaenopsis > Phalaenopsis hybrid cultivar. The sequence goes on from JXCR01142697.1 coordinate 340,799, forward strand.
TTAATATAGATAATAAGATTTAAATCTCGTCCTAGCCTGATTATGTGATTAGAATTATCAAAATGACTCATTATTCGACTCGCTAAAACTCGCTGAATAAACAAGCCACAGAGGAATAAACTTTTAAGCCAGATCTATAAATTGAGTGGAACATGCGATGACACTTTTTAAGGAGCCAAAACACTAACAAAAACTTTGGCTCGCAACATCACTCTGAGAAACATGGCTGCTCGGGCTACCGTCGCTTCTTCGCTCCAGCGTCTCTCATCCTCGTCGCTTCTTCCAGCGAAGCTCATCTCACGGCGATCTCTCTCTGCCGGCGGAGGTATATCTTTTTGTCATTATATCTCGCATTCACAACATCAACTCTATGGATCTCCACTTCGTTTTTGATCTGTTTGCCTTCGTTTAGTATAGATTTTCCGAATTTAGATGTTGTCGAAGCAATATATAGCCTCGGATCAAAGCGATCTTCTAAAATATGGTTTCAATTTCTCTTTAGAGCTTTGATTTGAGGGGTATGGAGGATTAGGTCTTCAGACATCGCAGTACAAGCTTATTTTCTATTGACGTGAAATTCACAGCGGATTAGTATTATTTTATCAAATCGTATCTGTTATTTCCTGTGATTGGAGGTGGGTGATTTTTATCGAGCCCTATTTCTTTTCTAATTTTTTTTCGCCCTTACTTCCTTGTTTTTAGAAGGGTTTACGCAGAAGGATCAGAAGTCAAGAAGGTATGAATTATGCTAACAATTTTATAGTTAGTCGAGTTGCCTGAGAATATCTAAGTGCATTGTGACACTTTAAGCTAGATGTCGTAATTGATATTTGAGAAATATTTGGGCCAGTGCTGGGATTTGTGATGATGGATCTCAATACTAGGGGATTATTTTTGTTAAATGAGTGTAATACAAGTTTTGATTGATTATTCATCTTTGAACAAATTAAATGATTATGAGACCCATCATGACCAAATTTCGATCAGGTTATGCTGATAGCAAAATTTTTCTTGAGCAGGAGGGTGAATTCATCCATATATGGCGGAACTTTAATTTAAACAATTTAATTTCTTATAGATTCTCAAGCACTGAACTCTTATTTTCGTTGTTGCTGCTTTTTCACAGATCATCATGGACCTGCAAAAGTCAATCTCTGGGACGATCCTCTTAGCCCATCTAAATGGAAGGAAGAGCATGTGAGTTTACGTTTCTTAATAGTGTTTTTCTAGTTATCAGGGTGCATGAAATTGTTTGTGCTGTTTTCCTCATGACCAAACTTTTGAATTATGACATTTCTCTTGTTTCTCTTATTTGTCATCTGGTCATCCATTGTTTTGTGTATCATCACATTATTAACCTCATCTTAATTAGTTGGTTTTGGCAATTGGATTTGTGATTAATATTTTATTCTTTAATGCTAAGTTTTGTATAAAATTAGAGATCCATAGCAGTGAAATAAGTTGTGCTTTTTAATTTTCAAGCTTACCTTTGTGTATGTGCATGCACATGAAAGGGAACGAGGGAGGGAAATTTGAGTTAGAGATTGAGATGTGGTAGCGAGCAGCTATGCTTCAATCTTTCAAATTATTAATAATTCTTAATTTGATTGGAAAAGTGTTAATGGCCTGCAATTGTTTTGTTTATTCAGCAGGGGTAGAAACACTCTCATATGAAGATTTAGAACTTGGTTATTGGTGGAAGCAAAATTAGCTCGCATGCATCTCTTTGTGAGGCAATATGGTCTATTAACGCTTGTAGGAGAATTTGTTGGATTTAGGTTCAAATGTCATCATTTATCTAGCAAGTATGTCCGGGTTATCATACTGAGCAAGGATCATATGATATGTTAATGAAAGGTAGTGGTAACACAAGCCTTAGTATAGGAATGCTAATGGAACGTGCAACATTCTTAATGTGCATTGCTTTGGCTTATTATCATTCACAGGCACGACTTGATTAGCTCAATATCTATTATTAGATCAAGCACGAGCTTGCACGCTGGTCAGACCCAAGTGCTAAAGCTCATGCTGTGGTGATTGGTTATCATCATCATTAGCATATGTTTGTGGAGCAAATGAGATTGGTGGGGCTAATGGGGAATGTGTAGCTTTCAGGATCAGAGGGTATAATATGTCATGTGGAGTTTGTAGGGTTAATTAGTTTGTATGGAAATTGGAATTTGTGAGCTTGGAGGATTTAGTAGGGTTGGTGTAGTGGAATATGGCCATCCATTCAATGAAACTATCAAGATGCTTTAATAGAGCATCAAATTAAATATATCAACCACATTCAATGGGGTGTGCATGGTGGTAGTATGATGCATATTAATAACCAGGAGAAGATTGATCAGCATAATGTGATGTATGGTATGTATCATATGGAAGAGGAGGACATACTAGTTTGTATATAATCATTTTATGATTCATAGTAATGTCGCTAAGATGCTATCTATCATCCCTAGCATATAATTATTTCTGCATTATTTTTAAGAATGATATATTTAGCTTCATTGGAAAACAGACTCTCAGTTGTGTTGTCTTTGGGGAGAGAAAGTATAGTCGTACTAAATCTTAAATGAATTTGCAAATATGCCTTTATCAAACATACCTACCATATGATTATTTTTTTATCTTTTCTTATAATGAGATTGTGAGCACTTGAGGAAACTTGGAATCTCTTAGCTGTGCTCCTAACGAAGAAAGCTATGGACTCTTTTGAGAAAGTAGATCGATACAAAAAAATTCCTCCTAATGAAGTAACAAGAGTTTATTTAGATATATCAAGGCTTCCTATAAGCATTAGTCTCCATAGTTAATGATTTTTTACTATCAAGGGCGATTAAGAAAATAATATGACTCTTGCTTTATGTTTGATGTTCACTAATATATATATATCCCTTGCATGGTGCGTTAATGAGCTTAGTTGGGAGGATCTATAGTAAATCCTTTCAAGTTCTCATAATTTTATTGTCCAAAATGTATTGAATGGGCTTTAATCCAAGAGCTAAGGAGCCTTGGCCATGAAAATACTGGTTTAGGTAGGTATTACACAGGAAGCTTATGGTGTTTGTTATATCAAGGCTTCCTATAAGCATTAGTCTCCGTAGTTAATGATTCTTTACTATCAGGGGCGATTAAGAAAATAATACGACTCTTGTTTTATGATTTGATGTTCACTAATATATATCTCCCTTGCATGGTGCGTTAATGAGCTTAGTTGGGAGGATAGTAAATCCTTTCAAGTTCTCATAGTTTTATTGTCCAAAATATATTGAATGGGCCTTAACCCAAGAGCTAAGGAGCCTTGAACATGACAATACTGGTTTAGGTAGGTATTACGTAGGAAGCTTATGGTGTTTGTTAGTGTAGAACCATTAAGCTTGTTGCAACGTATGATGGGTTGGTGAGTTATAGTTTGTGATTTTGAGACACCATATTGGCAACCATTGGTCATTTCTGCCATGAAGATCTTTGAAGGATGGCGGGGTGGAATGAAATGACTGTTGATTATCATTTCTATGGGTAAAATTATGCCATTTGGGTCTGAGATTACTTTCTCTTAGGCTAAACTAATGCTTGGGCACATATTTCAATGTCTTTGATCCTGTAGATCTCTTGAGATATTTGGCAGTTGTATTTTCGTATCAATCCTGAGTAGAGACAACTATGAATTATGTATCACCCTTGGGATGGAAGATGAAGTAAAAGACGTGTAGCTCTTTGAGGTAGAAGCTATCGTAGATGTAATTTCACCCCTTAGGCTGAAGCTGAAGCATATCAAATATCATATTTTTGGGTGAAACTAATGTTTAATGCATAGCACCCCGTAGTGTAGGGTGGAAGTCAAAGCTTACAGTGTATTAACCTTAGGGTGGAACTTTGGAAGCCAATGTGTATATGAAGTTTAGCTTCTTAGGGTGAAAGCCAAAGATGATCAAATATTTTCTTTTTGGGGGGAAGCAAAAATTGATTGCATATTACACCTTAAAAGTGAAACTTGAATTTGATAATTCTCCACCTTTCAGTGTGGAAGCTAAATTAGATGATTCATCACCCTTGAGGGTGAAAGTTAAAGCCAATTGACTTTGCTTATATGTTAAATGTTAATCATTCTATTGCTCAAGTAGACGATGCATCACCCTTGAGGGTGAAAGGCCAAAGCTTATGGCTTTGCTTATAAGTTAATCATTCTATCGTTATACTGTTCCATCTTTATACCTAAGTTTTAATAGGTTAATCATTCTATTTTTTTTCATCATTTCATCATGTTTATGCTTTTCTTCTCAAAATTTGGCTTTTGAAATTTAATTTTGATATTCCAAATATTTATTATCCAAACTTTTCACAACTCTGAAGCTTTGTTTCTAATTCTTTTTTATTTTTCCCTCCAACCAGGCATCACAAATTCATTTTTTGTCAAATTTTAGCTTTTAAAAAGTGAAATACACCTTTTCACGCAGAGGTAAGGTGTTATGTATGTTAAAAAAAGAATTTAGGTGTTAAACATGTAAATTCATAGGAATTGAGTGGTATGCATGTAAATCTTCCCTTTTGTAATTGCATCAAAACATTTTATCTTATATTGAAAAGTAAGTATAATACGAAGGTTCTGGAGCTTAGATTCATGAGTTTTGGTCCAGAACCATAATCAATAAGAAAGAAATACAAGCTTATGATTACAAAGGATCCCATGAGCTAGCGAAGAACACAAAAACTAGATGTGAATCACGACAAAGCCAATTCACAACAACCACTAGGAAGCAGTCTAGCAATATCCATTTAGAAGTGAAAAGGCATAAAACAAAAAAAAAAACTAGCAAAGGAGTATTCGGGGAGATATCATGCTGGATAATACAGATAGATGAAGAACATACAACTTAATATACTCTTCTTTCCATTAAAACTAAAATATCTAAATACAATTCAAGTATTCAACCAATGGCTAGGACCACCTTGCTATAAGTGAAAATCTGAGCCATCAACAAAACTATTTTATAGCAATGTTGAGCCAAATAAATACTCTGCATTGAATTGCAGGAAAGAAAAATACAACTTGAGGATCATATTCATGATTAGTAGATGTAATAAGCATTCCACAACACATACAAATGGTGGAAGGAGGGGACCATTAACTGCTAATCGAACAGTTAATATAGATATAAAACACCACGCTCAGAAAAACCCAATAATAGCTATGCACCTATGCTGAGATTAACTCCAATAGAATTAGATTGTTAATGGAAATCTAGAGAGATACGAAATTGACATATTTTCCTTTTAGCTATCAAAAAGCCAAACCAAATGAAATATCCATCTATAAATTTTAGAGTAAAACTTATTCTGAGCAACTTACAATGTTCATTTTTATCTATGCACCCCAAATCATTGAGATCATAACTAATTCAAGAATCAATCTAACACAAGGCACTCAATCAAGCTAAAAATTCAACATCGATTGAAACAATAGGATTCACTCCAGTTAAATGCTTCAGAGAATGTGTGCTTAAGAGGAGTGATTAGATGAAGGAAAATATTACCCCGATGTAATCTATGTCATCAGGATGGCTTTTACGAAATGAATCATTAATAATAGCATTTGACTGATTGTCCATTTCATTTGTCATATCAAAAGCTCATACAAGAAAGATGATTTAACAACACCAAGAAAGAGATGACTACGCAAACTGTAGGGGTTATACCTAACAAATCTTCTTCCAACCAAATCAACTAAATGGATTTCAGTTAGTGAACTAGATGTAATATGATTGGACATAAGAATTTTCTTAATCATTTTTTAAACCCTATCCAAGTATGGGGATTTACTAGTATTTGTCGAATCATTTTGATCAAATTATAAGTGAGATTTTTAGTAAGCAAGATAATGATAAAACAATAATTGGGCCATTGAAAGGGTTAGCTTGGAGTTGACTCTTTGGTAGGGAGAAATAGTAGTTGTATCAGAAGCATCTAGTACCAGGCTTTAACGAAGAATAATTAATTTCTTTGCATAAATCCAATAGCAACACTTAAGTTTTTTAGTGGGATTTAAAGTTCATGATGAAATTAAACTATTTTTCAATTTTATAACTATAAAGTTAGCACCTTGGACAATATTCATTTACATCCTCAAATATTATGCTCTGCTTAAAACTTTCAACGTATCAAAAATTTAAATTTTTCTTACTAGATAGCATTAATGTCTATATCAACCAACATTGTAAAAATAACTGGCTTTGAGATTTTAGTCTAGCTGCATGTGCTAGTAAAGTTCTTCCAAGAATGAAGTAGAAGAATAAAGCCATATGATCAAAAAAGTGAAAATTGGGAGATGAAATCCAGTTGAGACAATGAGGGATCCTATGACTGAAAACAAAGTAAAATGTTGAACAGAGAATATTCTTTCTAAAGCCCTAATCAAGACATTTTTAGAATAAAAGACCCAACAACAAAACCATTAAGTCAAACTTTGAAGATACTTCTGGGCACCCTCCATGTTAGGAAGGCCTAAAGTGAGCCCCTCCACCAACATAAGATCTAAATGCTTAGCTAGAATGTCAATCTTAAAATTTTAAAATGAAAATGAAGGTAAATCATTTCGAAAGTAGCATATTTATCCCTATCGTTGATGACGAATCGTTGTTTTCAGAGAAAACTTAAGTGACTTCAAAGGATCACGATTCAAAGAAATTTTGGTGTTCATCTTTGTTCTGTTAATTCTAGTCCTCTTTATTCAATTTTTTTTTAATTGTTTTAGCATTTCACTTTTGAAAGAGTCTTGTATCAAAATTATGCATTTGTAAATAGCATCAATCAAGTTACCTACATCATTTAGCAAACAACATCATTAACAATATAAATATATACAAAATCTTTTTCCTTAATGCATCGTTATCGTGATTAATGACTATTTTGATCATTCAATTGCTTCGGATGTTTGCTATGATTTTATTATTTTTATTTTTAATATACCCAACTTGATCTTATTCCCTAAATTTTATGGCACAGCTTCTTAAATGCTTATTTTAAGTTTTATTAGAGTGTGGGCACTTACATACATACCTCCCAATTTCTATGTATTTACATATCTAGCATCCAATCTTTACTTTTTACATTTATATCACCAAAATCTTTCGTATCATATAAAAATTATCACCATTTTAACTTTTAAAAAGTGACACACATTCTCAAGCGTATTTAAGGTGGCATTTATGTAAAAATGGAAGTTTTGGTGTTAGGTATGTATGTAAATGCCATAGACATCCTGGCTATTGGTGAAAGTATTAACTTCATCCCTACTAACTAACCTCTAAGCTATCAATTTAAATTGTGGTCTGATAATCCATTCTGTATTCATTTTATTGCCGTCAGCAAGCAGGTCTGTTATTGAAAGTTTTCAAGTACATCGCCTGAAAAATTTTTAATTATATTTCTAGATTTAGATTTTGCTTTCTTATTTCTTTGTATGCTTTTTAGATATTAAGACTTGCTTGTCCATCACTAAAAATGTTTTTTTAATTAATCATTATTAACTGATTATATTCGTTTGCCTATAAATTTTCCTGCAGTTTGTGCTTGCCAGCTTAAGTGGTTGGGGTTTACTATTCTATGGAGGGTACAAGTTTTTCTCCGGCGGCAAGAAAGAAGAGGTATTTTGGTCTCATCTCACTGATATGATGCGAGAAAATTTTTCACATAAATTAAGGGCAAATAAATATTTTATTTCATCAATCTCAAATCAAAGCAATTTCAATACCATTCAACTCACACGAATACGTAAAAGATAAGCAACTACAGTACGAAGATAGACAATCTATCCCAAATCCTACTATTCGAGTGGTAGGAAATCTCTCTCAAATCTTACTCTATGACTCACGACCACAATCTTATGTCTAACGCTTACCATAAACAAGTTAGTCTTATTTATACTAAACAATAGTAATAAAGAGAAGTTTAAATCTCCCTTTGGTGCATAAAAGATAAAATTACCCTTAGACACCAGCGTAACACTCCTATTATGTAACTATGTTGTGTTTGCTTAGTTGGACAAGTATATCATGTTGCATTAGTTTAAATCTCCTAAACTTTTCAATGAATTATTTGAAAGTACAATCAAACTTAGTGACCTTAATAGTGTTAATAGTTATAAAACTTTTTTATTTTTTATCATCAAGGTTGAGGAGGCTTAAAAGAAAACCAAGTGTAAAAAATCAATAAAACCTGATATCCTTATTAAAGTTTGGAAATATCTATGGGATTTAAGAGTTTATTAGCTTACTAAACTCTTTAATATTATTTTAAAAATTAAAAAGATGTCTGAAGAGTGGAGGAACAATATTTTAGTCCCTATTTTTAAGGATAAAGGGGATGCACAAGAGTGTGTAAATTATTGAGGAATTAAGTTAATGTGTCATACATTAAAATTATTGAGAGGATAATTGAATATAATTTAAGACATGATACAAAGATTTCTCATAATCAGTTTGGATTTATGTCAAGCAAGACTATCATGGAAGTTATACATTTATTAAGAGGTTTGATGAAGAAGTACAGAGAGAGTAAGAAAGATCTACTTATTATTTTTATTGATTTAGGAAAAACTTCCGATAAGATTCTAAGGGAAGTGTTTTTGGAGAGTTCTAAAAAAGAAAGGTGTTGATATGACTTATATTCAAATCATTAGTGATATGTATATTAGAGTCATTTCTTGTGTTCAAACGGAAGAAAGATGAACCTACTATTTTTCTATTTTAGTTGGATTACATTAGGGATCAATTTTAAGACCATATCTTTTTGCTTTAGTTATGGATACTTTTACTGGACATTTGCAGGAGGATGTACCTTGGTGTATGCTTTTCGTTGATGATATCAATATTGTGGATAAGACTAGAAGAAGTTTAGGAAATACTTAAATTATTAAGTTTTACATTGGAGTCTAAAGGCCTTTTGTTTGAGTAAATCTAAAATTGGATACATAGAATGTAATTTTAGCAGTAGTAGCTCTAGTAGCAGAACTGTAACTGTGGGTGCTCAAATCAAAAGGTAAGCATTTTAAATATTTTGGGTTTATTGTTCAAAGTGATAGTGAGATGGGGATGTTTTTAATAGAATTCAAGTTGGTTGAAGTGTAGTGCATTGGGCTTATTGTGTGCCAGAGAAGTACCACTTAGACTTCAAGAAAAATTTTATAAGATGGTGGTGAGACCTCAATGCTTTATGGCGCAGAATGTCGGCCTTTAAAAGAAGAGCATAAAACTATGTTTAAGTGTTGCCGAGATAAGAATGCTTGGGTGGATGAGTGGCTTGACACTTACAGACAGAATGCGAAATGAATCTATCCCTGAATGAGTTGTTATAGCTCAAGTTGTAGACAAGATTAGAGAGAGTTGTTTTAGATGTTTTGGTCACATTAAACGTTGACCATATGATGATCCGGTTAGAAGAGTAGTATTTTAGATTCAACTTTTGTTAAGAAAGACAGAGGCATACCTAAAAAGACTTAAACACATTGTATAAAAAAATAATCTTAAACAATTAGAATTAAATGAACATATGACACTCAATAGGACACATTAGAGAAAAAAAAGGATTCATATACCCGATCCAATATAGTGGGATAAAGGCTTGTTGTCATTGTAATAAAAATGTGAAGAGAATATATTTAGATAAATGTTACATAATACTAATTCTAAATCAATTAATTGTATTAATGTTGAAAATATATATTTTATTTTTTTAAAATAAATCTTAATTTAATTTATTTTTTGTTGGTTTTTAATTTCACACCTCTCTCTTCAATTCTTGGCTCCACCACTGCTAGAGATTATATTTTTTTTTTATGTAAATATGAATGTTCAAGTGTTAGATATGTAAACACATAGGATGAGATTTGGGTGGTATGCATGTATTTTAGGTGTCAAGCGTGCAAATCCATAATTGGATGATTGCATGTAAATTTCACCTGATTGAAATTTTGAGCGCCTTAAATTGAGTTGTTGGTTGCGTAAATACATAAGAATTAACCAAAGTATGCATGTAAATAGATGCCGATAATTGTTTTTTGCTCTTCGTATTTTTATATTTTTAAATCTGTGAAGAAATAATATATTTATTTTTGATTTGTATACGTGAAGGTTGCTGCTCCATCGTCACAGTAACTCTCTGAAGCTGGTTAAAATATTCCCCGTTTGGAAATATGCCCCGGAAATAAAAGGCACGAGCAGAAAGCATTGTTTGCACCGAACTCTCTCTCTCTCTCTCATCTCTATTTTGGAAAGTTATTTACTACTTTTGCTATTTGTATTTGATTTCAAGTTGTGTGATATGAGCATTTAGTTTCAATTTTCTTGAAGAAATTTTATTAGAGTTAAATGAGCCTCTGCTTGAGACAGTTTTGCTATTTAAAACACCCCTATAACTCTGTTTAAAGGAATTATTTTATTGCTGTTTTTTTAAAAAATTTGTAGTGAAAAATTATTTTTTCAACCTGAGTTATGAAAAGTGTGATTGTTGTTAGAAAATTAAGATCTAATTTTTTTAAAAAATAAAATAAATTTATAATAATCATTGAAAACAGTTTCGTATAGCTGCTTTAAGCAGACCTTAATGTGATCGGTCAATCCTTAATTTGTGTATTGGGCTTCGTTTTGGAGTGGTGTAGATGGTTTTAGTTAGTGTTGAGTAATCACCTCTTTAGTTTGAGATTATAAAAGAATATGTTAAATTTATTATATATTTTTATTCTTTTGGTGCTACGATTTTAAGTAAAATAGATGCTAAATAGTGAGTATAAAAATTGTTTATAAGATTTTACGGTGTATTTAAAAAAACAGATTCGGCTTGTTGAGGAAGAGATTTAATTTTATACTTGAATTATCAATATATATAAACTAAAATACATCTTATAGCTGTTCAGTACACTCAATATTGACTTAATTCACCAATTTTAGTGATCATTTAAGACAAGCAAGGACTATCTTATAGTTTCCACACTGCCATCCTGCTTTTATTAAAAAATATTTACTTAATAACATTTAATTCTTTATGTGTTTACGCATCTAACTGCTACACTTTAATTTTTACATATATGCCACCTTACTTTATGCATGAAAGTATTTCACTTCTAAAAAGTTAAAATAATAATATTTTTTATACCAAATGAAAGATTTGAACGGTAGGAATATAGACAACAAAGTTAAAAGTTTCAAAAATGTAGATAAATGAGAACTGGGGGTGGGGTTAGGTGTAAATACCCATTTCAGTAAGTATCCTACACTCCTTGTGGAATTTGGCACGCGAAACTACAAATGATTATTATTAATATTCCAATTAAAAACTATATAAAACTACAGAAAATTTCTTAGCAACAAATAATGATGATCTCTAAAGTTCATAATCAGAAAGAAAATGATCCAAAGATCAATGCTGTTGTTACATACAGACCAAAACTACACCGATTGAGCATTTTACATATGATACAAAATCATAGACTGTAGTTATCAAAATTTATAGTGTATCAGCACCAGAATTTCATTAATATGGTACAAATATATATATAGACTGGATTTACTAGTCATGAAAATATGAGAATTAGGAATTTTTCATTTGGAATCATCATAGTAATGTGAAAGGTTTCAGAAGTTACTTATCTAAGGCTTTCACAATAGAGTCAGGAATAGCATGTTCAATTCCTCCGCATGCTTCGCAACTATGCCTCCTCTCCTTTGGAGAAAATATCAAATCAAAATCAGTAGCAGTAAATCAGTGAAAACTTTATGGGGAATTTACATGCATAACCAATACCCATCCATTAACATATTTAACACCTAAACATAGCTTTTTTTATATTTATGCCACCCACCCAAATCTAATCTTTCATATCATCTAAAAAAATGTCACGACACATGCGTACATATTAAAGTTAATGTTTTACATAAGTAAATACATAGGAATTAGATAACATGTAAATATAAGAAATTTTTATACTGCAAGAAGTCATAGTAGAACTTTAAAATTTTCATATAGCTACATTAAATTTGTTCTCAGATATAGAGAAGGCATATTAATGAAGGGCTTGTTTGAGATTAATTTTATTTTAAAAATAAATTTATTTAGTGATTTCTTTATTATTATTATTTTCTTTTAAAAATGAATCAATTTATTATTAAAAATACTCAAAACAACACAAAATATTTTTTTTAAAATAATTATCAAAATAATTATCACCACCAAATATATTTTATTCTAAATCAAAGCATAAATAAAATAAAAAATGGAAAAAAAAAGCAAGAGAGAAATTAGATACATATTAAACTTTTTTTTTTGTTGTTATTTACTTATTTAAATCCTAAAGTTTGATATTTATATTTATGCTACTTAGGTGCCACAAACCTATGTATTAAAATGTATATTTCCCCTATAAATAGTTAGTTGTTGAGAGTATTGAGGGTTATGCATGTAAATCTGAAAGAAGTTAGAAATGTAAATACATAAGTAGTATGTGGTATGTATGCAAGTGCTTCAAAACAAAAATGATACCCAACAGCCCCTAAACATTGGGCATCAATGAGAAAAATGCACCATAGATACCACTCAGACAACTAATAATAACTAGCAAGATTGAGAGGGAAAAAAAAAATCAAATTTGATGAAATTATAGCCTGACATGAATAAAGAAATCATGAGAAATTTGTTTACCCGATTACTGATGGAAGAATTTGCTTTAGTCTCTCCAAATGGTTATGGCATTGTTTGCATCGCTGAAACCTGTTTTTCAACATGCAGAGAGTTAATGGTATAATACCCAAAGAGAGGAATGAGGTTGAACAAGATACCTTTCTTCAGCATGAAGATCAACTCCAACAAACGAGGAAGCTGATATGGTCGACGAGACTAACGGAACGAAGATTTTAACAAGATCAAAGAGCATTTCGAGGGACACAATGATATGCCTGTTACATTAAAAGCCTAAGAAGCCTGATAAGACAATAAATACTAATTAAATATACCTTTTTTTTTCCTATAAAGTGTTGAAATAATACCCTAACTGTTTATATGGGGTGGTCATTTTAGTCTCAAAGTTTTTAAAAATGTCAAATTAGTTCCTAGACTTTTTAAAGGTGTCAAATTCGTCCCCATTTTAGCCGTCTATGGGGACTGTTTCAGCCCACAGTAAAAGTTTGGGGACTAAATGGGGCCAACCTATTCATGGCATCTCTTATTCTACTACGTAACTGTACTATTCATGATTTACTGCTACCAAATACAAAAAAGGTTAGAAATTTATTCCAGAGATACCTTTCAGTCTTGCTGTTTACCAATCCATGAAGCAAAGGAAGCAAGCAGGAAAAAAGATCTAGAGTGAAGAGGTCAATTTTGCCCCTGAGGACACTGACCAAATCAACTTGAACCTGTGAATCATATTGAAAAGGTCATCAATAGCAGGTGAAGTGTTACGCTGAGGAAACTAATAGTAATTATTTGGAAGATTTATACACATACCATTCAATTCCTATGTATCTACATATCCACATATCTACCACCTTACCTATGTATGAAAAGGTGTATTTCACTTTTTAAAAGTTAAAATGGTGGGATTATTAATGTGATATGAAAATTTTGGATGGTAAAAATATAAAAAAGTAAAAACTAGGTGTTATATATGTAAAAACATAGAGGAATTGTGTGAGCGACCCCTATAATTTAGGCATAGTTATTAACGTGCTAGTGCCTTGGTGTCCTGAGCACTTTAGGAGTGAGACCTTGTGCATCAAAAAAGGAGATTTATATTGATAAGTAATGCGCTTTGTTATGTGTTAGGCCCTACCGAGGACCTCTTATATTTCAAACAACTAGAGAAAATTGCGTAAAAAATTTTATTTGTATAATGTTAGAATTATCATGAACCATAAATATGTTAAAAAGGATGAAAAACTATCAGGATTTATGCTTTTATCTCATTCCTTTTTTTTTCTACTAATAAAGGGAAGCAATCTTTAAGCTATTTAAGGAGCCTTCTATCTTAAAACCAAGTTGAAGTTCTAACAAGAAGAAATAGAAATTTATAAAGTAAAAAATATAATTACTAACTTACCGAATGGTCAGGTAATTTCACCACTGCATCCACTGCTGCTTTAATACCATTGTATTCCCAAAAATGCCGCACAACCTAAAATTTGAATTTAGTAATTTAAAAATTATAGAAAGCTTATAAGAAACTTACATTATAAAAGCCTCCTAAGAGAACAAGCATTAGGCCCAAGGACAGTAAACTAAAAGTGAAAATTAAGTTAAATTCTTTGAGCACTCACAACCATAATAAATTAACAATATTTTCTTCTATAAATAAATTTCCTCTTTCTATTCGTTTATTTTTGAATCTTCTGTAATGAGAAGAGAACAAAACTTGCATTTTCCAATATGATTTGACAGATAAGCATTTTCAATGGTGTATATATTATAGCCAATCAAAGGTAGGCTATGAATAACGAATAAATCAAAGAACAGGGATTGAATTATAAAATGGTACATAAAGAACCGTAGTAATAGATCAAAGCTCAGTAAACCGTTCTTTTATTAACACGCTCATTGCATGACATTTAAGCACCATCAATTTCACCTAATCAAACTACAATTAGATTTTTTTTTTATTTACCTGGAGCTTTGTTAGGCGAGACTTCAAAGAATTTACAAACACATCATGGTTTTGTGACAGTTCACAAATCAAATCATCTTCTAACTTCATGTCGCTTACTGACGCTAGAACTGATCCTTTCTGATAGATAAAAAAAAAATCATATTAACTCGAACAAGACAGGACAGAAATATGTTCAATGGGAAAAAAGCTGAAAGACACTNATTCTTTTATTAACACGCTCATTGCATGACATTTAAGCACAATCAATTTCACTTAATCAAACTACAATTAGTTTTTTTTTTTTTATTTACCTGGAGCTTTGTTAGGCGAGACTTCAAAGAATTTACAAACACATCATGGTTTTGTGACAGTTGATCACAAATCAAATCATCTTCTAACTTCATGTCCCTTACTGACGCTAGAACTGATCCTTTCTGATAGATAAAAAAAAATCATATTAACTCGAACAAGACAGGACAGAAATATGTTCAATGGGAAAAAAGCTGAAAGACACTTTTTTTATTCAAAAAAAGAAAGAAGGATAGCAATTTATCATAACTAAGGGTTTCAAACGAAGAACTAACGGTAGCTGAAGGACCAAAACTTTCTCTCCTCTCAAATCTTTCAACAAGAGACCGTGTCTTCCCAAGTTGGACAGCAACTACAAAAGAAATTAAAAATTGTCAAATTTATATAAGAAACCAACATGTAAACACCCTTGCATCCATCAAACCCTTACAACTGGTCAACTAACCTCCCCTAACATATTTAACCGAGCAGTTTTCTTTGCTAGAGCTTGCCAACTCCTCACCTGAAACAGAAAATAATAATAATAATAATAATTTTTCTCCACATTTCAAGCAGGACGTAGCAGTCAATATGGTGTAAGGAGATGAAATATAATAGGGAAATTTGCATACATACCACTCAATTCCTATAAATTTACATATGTGACACCTAAATTTCAATTTTGGCATACGTGCCCACCTTACCCATGCATGAAAAGATAAATTTGGCATTTTAAAAGTTAAAATTGTGGTATTTTTAATTTAATATGAAAAATTTGGGTGGCATAAATGTAAAACGTAAGTGTTTGTATTAGACACGTAAATACATAGGAATTGGGCGGTAGGTACGTAAATGCCCCAAAAAAACATGGTGANTGTGCCACCTTACCCATGCATGATGGCATTTTAAAAGTTAAAATTGTGGTATTTTTTAATCTAATATGAAAAATTCGGGTGGCATAAATGTAAAACGTAACTGTTTGTATTAGACACGTAAATACATAGGAATTGGGCGGTAGGTACGTAAATGCCCCAAAAAAACATGTAGATGATTGAAAGATTAGAAGACTATCCTCAAAAAGTAAATCTTATTTGAAGCCAAGCAAGAAATAAGTTTGGATGGGCAAAAAGCAACTTATGTGATAAGGTGTTGGCATAGAAATAGTACTTCGGTCAGTTTGTACTGTGGCAGGCTGCCGAACGGACATGATTCCCTCAAATTTCTCTGCAACATATCCGGTATCCAAACAATGACCACCACCAGCTGCTGTTGTNAATCATATTAACTCGAACAAGACAGGACAGAAGTATGTTCAATGGGATAAAACCTGAAAGACAGTTTTTTTATTCAAAAAAAGGAAACAAGGATAGCAATTTATCATAACTAAAGCTTTCAAACGAAGAACTAACGGTAGCTGAAGGACCAAAACTTTCTCTCCTCTCAAATCTTTCAACAAGAGACCGTGTCTTCCCAAGTTGGACAGCAACTACAAAAGAAATTAAAAATTGTCAAATTTATATAAGAAACCAACATGTAAACACCCTTGCATCCATCAAACCCTTACAACTGGTCAACTAACCTCCCCTAACATATTTAACCGAGCAGTTTTCTTTGCTAGAGCTTGCCAACTCCTCACCTGAAACAGAAAAAAATAATAATAATAATAATAATTTTTCTCCACATTTCAAGCAGGACGTAACAGTCAATATGGTGTAAGGAGATGAAATATAATAGGGAAATTTGCATACATACCACTCAATTCCTATAAATTTACATATGTGACACCTAAATTTCAATTTTGGCATACGTGCCCACCTTACCCATGCATGAAAAGATAAATTTGGCATTTTAAAAGTTAAAATTGTGGTATTTTTTAATCTGATATGAAAAATTCGGGTGGCATAAATGTAAAACGTAACTGTTTGTATTAGACATGTAAATACATAGGAATTGGGCGGTAGGTACGTAAATGCCCCAAAATAACATGGTGATGATTGAAAGATTAGAAGACTCCTAAAAAAGTAAATCTTATTTGAAGCCAAGCAAGAAATAAGTTCGGAGGGGCAAAAAGCAACTTTTATGTGATAAGGTGTTGGCATAGAAATAATACTTCGGTCAGTTTGTACTGTGGCAGGCTGCNGTGATGATTGAAAGATTAGAAAACTATCCTAAAAAAGTAAATCTTATTTGAAGCCAAGCAAGAAATAAGTTCGGAGGGGCACAAAGCAACTTTTATGTGATAAGGTGTTGGCATAGAAATAATACTTCGGTCAGTTTGTACTGTGGCAGGCTGCCGAAGGGACATGATTTCCTCAAATTTCTCTGCAACATATCCGGTGTCCAAACAATGACCACCACCAGCTGCTGTTGTTTCAACTGTTCCCAGTTGCTTGGATTTTGAACTTGAAGAACGAAATGCTGTCCCACCCGATTGAGATTGACTGCCACTATCATGAAATGTCGATTGACTTACATGAAATTCATCGCCAGACATTACATCACAAGCCGAGGAATCGGCATTCGAGTTAACAGCTCTAGAACCAGCTGTTTTTTCGCAGTTTACANGATCGCCCGATACTACATCACAAGCCGAGGAATCGGCATTCGAGTTAACAGCTCTAGAACCAGCTGTTTTTTTGCAGTTTACAACGCTCCTAGGAACAATGACAGGCATGGAAAGCTCTTGTTTTTTTCGTGCAGCATGCACCTCCATAACATGACCATTTGGTAATAATGAAGAATTTGTGCTTGGGGATATATCCCTAGAAGAACAGTTTGATGAAGTTTCAGTGAACTTAGCAACCCTGGATGCGGTAGAATTCAATGTGGATGAAAAGGGCGAATCGAGTTTTTTTTTAGCAATATGATTGTCCGCAGAGAGTCTTGACTTCGAACCATTTGAAGTCAAAGAAACAGTTGCTGAGTAGATGGAATCAGTTTCTTGTAATGGACTTCGATTACATTCATTAGCTTTCTCCCGCATGCATAGAAAGGAAAACATAGAGGAATCAACACTCAAGGATCGAATTATTTCAACACATAATGATGTAAGTTACTTAAAACTAAAGGTACTTACAACTTATTGACAGGTTTTCAGGTTCCCCTTTTGTTTTAACTGCATAACCTACAGCTCCTGTAACCAGCGGTGAATTGCCTTTTGTGCCGCCTCCTATAGGACTATTAGATGAGTTATCTATTTGACTTGAAATAGGTTCCATTAGGCTATTTTTATTGAGCCCAAGCCCAATGGCGTATGGTCCAATAAGCTGTGATGCAAAAGTTAATTACTCTCACACATAATTCAGAGAAGAAATTAAGGAAATTTACATACGTACCACACAGTTCTTAAGGATTTACATATCTAACAGCTAAAGTTTGATATTTACATTTATAACTACTTGTGCTACAAAGCTAAGGATCATAAGGTGCATTTGACTTTTAAAAAGTTAGTAAAGTGGTATTCTGATGTGATGCTAAGATTTGAGTGTTATGAATGTAAATATTATAGTTTAGATGTATACGTAAGAATTATGTCATCTGCACGTAAATGCCCCAAAAAATTAACGTGAGTTTTAAAATGAGGATAGTTACTGATATATCTGCAATCCAAACTCCAACACGACTTTGATGATGAGAGCATCCCAAAAGCTTTCCTTCATAAATAATGAGGTCAGCCAAGGAAGACCAGNCGTTCCCAGTTGCTTGGATTTTGAACTTGAAGAACGAAATGCTGTCCCACTCGATTGAGATTGACTGCCACTATCATGAAATGTCGATTGACTTGCATGAAATTGATCGCTAGATATTACATCACAAGCCGAGGAATCGGCATTCGAGTTAACAGCTCTAGAACCAGCTGTTTTTTCGCAGTTTACAACGCTCCTAGGAACAATGACAGGCATGGAAAGCTCTTGTTTTTTTCGTGCAGCATGCACCTCCATAACATGACCATTTGGTAATAATGAAGAATTTGTGCTTGGGGATATATCCCTAGAAGAACAGTTTGATGAAGTTTCAGTGAACTTAGCAACCCTGGATACGGTAGAATTCAATGTGGATGAAAAGGGCGAATCGAGTTTTTTTTTAGCAATATGATTGCCAGCAGAGAGTCTTGACTTCGGACCATTTGAAGTCAACGAAACAGTTGCTGAGTAGATGGAATCAGTTTCTTGTAATGGACTTCGATTACATTCATTAGCTTTCTCCCGCATGCATAGAAAGGAAAACATAGAGGAATCAACACTCAAAGATAGAATTATTTCAACACATAATGATGTAGGTTACTTAAAACTAAAGGTACTTACAACTTACTGACAGGTTTTCGGGTTCCCCTTTGGTTTTAACCGCATAATCTACAGCTCCTGTAACCAGCGGTGAATTGCCTTTTGTGCCGCCTCCTATAGGACTATTAGATGAGTTTTCTATTTGACTTGAAATAGGTTCCATTAGGCTATTTTTATTGAGCCCAAGCCCAATGGCGTAAGGTCCAATAAGCTGTGATGGAAAAGTTAATTACTCTCACACATAATTCAGAGAAGAAATTAGGGAAATTTACATACGTACCACACAATTCTTAAGGATTTACATATCTAACAGCTAAAGTTTGATATTTACATTTATAACTACTTATGCTACAAAGCTAAAGATCATAAGGTGCATTTGACTTTTAAAAAGATAGTAAAGTGGTATTCTGATGTGATGCTAAGATTTGAGTGTTATGAATGTAGATATTATATTTTAGAGGTATACGTAAGAATTATGTCATCTGTACGTAAATGCCCCGAAAAATTAACGTGAATTTTAAAATGAGGATAGTTACCGATATATCTGCAATCCAAACTACAACACGACTTTGATGATGAGAGCATCCCAAAAGCTTTCCTTCATAAATAACGAGGTCAGCCAAGGAAGACCAGCCCATTTCAACAGCATCATGACATATTATAGGCTCCCAAGATAAAACCTTNCAACTTAGCAACCCTGGATGCGGTAGAACTCAATGTGGATGAAAAGGGCGAATCGAGTTTTTTTTTAGCAATATGATTGCCCGCAGAGAGTCTTGACTTCGAACCATTTGAAGTCAACAAAACAGTTGCTGAGTAGATGGAATCAGTTTCTTGTAATGGACTTCCATTACATTCATTAGCTTTCTCCCGCATGCATAGAAAGGAAAACATAGAGGAATCAACACTCAAGGATCGAATTATTTCAACAAATAATGATGTAGGTTACTTAAAACTAAAGGTACTTACAACTTATTGACAGGTTTTCAGGTTCTCCTTTTGTTTTAACTGCATAACCTACAGTTCCTGTAACCAGCGGTGAATTGCCTTTTGTGCCGCCTCCTATAGGACTATTAGATGAGTTTTCTATTTGACTTGAAATAGGTTCCATTAAGCTATTTTTATTGAGCCCAAGCCCAATGGCGTAAGGTCCAATAAGCTGTGATGCAAAAGTTAATTACTCTCACACATAATTCAGAGAAGAAATTAGGGAAATTTACATACGTACCACACAATTCTTAAGGATTTACATATCTAACAGCTAAAGTTTGATATTTACATTTATAACTACTTGTGCTACAAAGCTAAGGATCATAAGGTGCATTTGACTTTTAAAAAGTTAGTAAAGTGGTATTCTGATGTGATGCTAAGATTTGAGTGTTATGAATGTAAATATTATAGTTTAGATGTATAGGTAAGAATTATGTCATCTGTACGTAAATGCCCCAAAAAATTAACGTGAATTTTAAAATGAGGATATTTACCGATATATCTGCAATCCAAACTACGACACGACTTTGATGATGAGAGCATCCCAAAAGCTTTCCTTCATAAATAATGAGGTCAGCCAAGGAAGACCAGCCCATTTCAACAGCATCATGACATATTATAGGCTCCCAAGATAAAACCTTTCATCAGCGCATGCAAAATGAGGACATTTATAGACTACATAGCAGCTCTTATAAACAAAAGATAAAATTGAACCTTCAAAACTTCATTCAATGCACAGAAAAGAGTTTTTCCATCCGGGTGAAAAATGATAGATCGTATGCCTGTGGCCTGAAAAAACAATGATCATGAAAACAGGTATAGCATATCAATAAAATTGTATTTTTAAATTCTTAAAATTACAAATTAAACTTGTCGATGAGTATAACCAAGAAAAACGAAATAATTTGAAATAGTGCCAAATATCAAGCCAAAAAAAGAAAAAGAAAAATATACTGCATGCATGATAGAANAACAATGATATGCCTGTTACATTAAAAGCCTAAGAAGCCTGATAAGACAATAAATACTAATTAAATAGACCATTTTTTTTTCCTATAAAGTGTCGAAATAATACGTTAACTGTTTATATGGGGTGGTCATTTTAGTCTCAAAGTCTTTAAAAATGTCAAATTAATTCCTAGACTTTTTAAATGTGTCAAATTCGTCCCCATTTTGGTCGTCTATGGGGACTGTTCCAGCCCACAGTAAAAGTTTGGGGACTAAATGGGGCCAACCTAGAAGACTATTTTGGCATTTCTCTTATTCTACTACATAACTGTACTATTCATGATTTACTGCTACCAAATACAAAAAAGGTTAGAAATTTATTCCAGAGATACCTTTCAGTCTTGCTGTTTACCAATCCATGAAGCAAAGGAAGCAAGCAGGAAAAAAGATCTAGAGTGAAGAGGTCAATTTTGCCCCTGAGGACACTGACCAAATCAACTTGAACCTGTGAATCATATTGAAAAGGTCATCAATAGCAGGTGAAAGTGTTACGCTGAGGAAATTAATACTAATTATTTGGAAGATTTATATACATACCATTCAATTCCTATGTATCTACATATCCACATATCTACCACCTTACCTATGTATGAAAAGGTGTATTTCACTTTTTAAAAGTTAAAATGGTGGGATTATTTATGTGATATGAAAATTTTGGATGGTAAAAATATAAAAAAGTAAAATCTAGGTGTTATATATGTAAACCATAGGGGAATTGTGTGAGTGACCCCTATTATTTAGGCAGTTAAAACGTGCTAGTGCCTTGGTGTCCTGAGCACTTTAGGAGTGAGATCTTGTGCATCAAAAAAGAAGATTTATATTGACAAGTAATGCGCTTTGTTATGTGTTAGGCCCTACCGAGGACCTCTTATATTTCAAACAACTTGAGAAAATTGCGTAAAAATTTTTATTTGTATAATGTTAGAATTATCATGTACCATAAATATGTTAAAAAGGATGAAAAACTATCAGGATTTATTCTTTTATCTCATTCCTTTTTTTTTTCTACTAATAAAGGGCAGCAATCTTTAAGCTATTTAAGGAGCCTTCCATC
The DNA here is from genome assembly GCA_002079205.1 of Phalaenopsis hybrid cultivar. Classification (NCBI taxonomy): domain Eukaryota; kingdom Viridiplantae; phylum Streptophyta; class Magnoliopsida; order Asparagales; family Orchidaceae; genus Phalaenopsis; species Phalaenopsis hybrid cultivar. The sequence continues at coordinate 363,054 of JXCR01142697.1, forward strand.
TTAAAATCAAGTTGAAGTTATAACAAGAAGAAATAGAAATTTATAAAATAAAAAATATAATTACTAACTTACCGAATGGTCAGGTAATTTCACCACTGCATCCGCTGCTGCTTTAATACCACTGTATTCCCAAAAATGCCGCACAACCTAAAATTTGAATTTAGTAATTTAAAAATTATAGAAAGCTTATAAGAAACTTACATTATAAAAGCCTCCTAAGGCCCAAGGACAGTAAACTAAAAATGAAAATTAAGTTAAATTCTTTGAGCACTAACAACCATAATAAATAAACAATATTTTCTTCTATAAATAAATTTCCTCTTTCTATTTGTTTATTTTTGAATCGTCTGTAATGAGAAGAAAACAAAACTTGCATTTTCCAATATGATTTGACAGATAAGCATTTTCAATGGTGTATATAGTATAGCCAATCAAAGGTAGGGTATGAATAACGAATAAATAGAAGAACAGGGGTTGAATTATAAAATGGTACATAAAGAACCGTAGTAATAGATCAAAGCTCAGTAAACCGTTCTTTTATTAACACGCTCATTGCATGACATTTAAGCACCATCAATTTCACCTAATCAAACTACAATTAGATTTTTTTTTTATTTACCTGGAGCTTTGTTAGGCGAGACTTCAAAGAATTTACAAACACATCATGGTTTTGTGACAGTTGATCACAAATCAAATCATCTTCTAACTTCATGTCCCTTACTGACGCTAGAACTGATCCTTTCTGATAGATAAAAAAAAAAATCATATTAACTCGAACAAGACAGGACAGAAGTATGTTCAATGGGATAAAACCTGAAAGACAGTTTTTTTATTCAAAAAAAGGAAACAAGGATAGCAATTTATCATAACTAAAGCTTTCAAACGAAGAACTAACGGTAGCTGAAGGACCAAAACTTTCTCTCCTCTCAAATCTTTCAACAAGAGACCGTGTCTTCCCAAGTTGGACAGCAACTACAAAAGAAATTAAAAATTGTCAAATTTATATAAGAAACCAACATGTAAACACCCTTGCATCCATCAAACCCTTACAACTGGTCAACTAACCTCCCCTAACATATTTAACCGAGCAGTTTTCTTTGCTAGAGCTTGCCAACTCCTCACCTGAAACAGAAAATAATAATAATAATAATAATTTTTCTCCACATTTCAAGCAGGACGTAGCAGTCAATATGGTGTAAGGAGATGAAATATAATAGGGAAATTTGCATACATACCACTCAATTCCTATAAATTTACATATGTGACACCTAAATTTCAATTTTCGCATATGTGCCACCTTACCCATGCATGATGGCATTTTAAAAGTTAAAATTGTGGTATTTTTTAATCTAATATGAAAAATTCGGGTGGCATAAATGTAAAACGTAACTGTTTGTATTAGACACGTAAATACATAGGAATTGGGCGGTAGGTACGTAAATGCCCCAAAAAAACATGTAGATGATTGAAAGATTAGAAGACTATCCTCAAAAAGTAAATCTTATTTGAAGCCAAGCAAGAAATAAGTTTGGATGGGCAAAAAGCAACTTATGTGATAAGGTGTTGGCATAGAAATAGTACTTCGGTCAGTTTGTACTGTGGCAGGCTGCCGAACGGACATGATTCCCTCAAATTTCTCTGCAACATATCCGGTATCCAAACAATGACCACCACCAGCTGCTGTTGTTTCAACTGTTCCCAGTTGCTTGGATTTTGAACTTGAAGAACGAAATGCTGTCCCACCCGATTGAGATTGACTGCCACTATCATGAAATGTCGATTGACTTACATGAAATTGATCGCCAGATATTACATCACAAGCCGAGGAATCGGCATTCGAGTTAACAGCTCTAGAACCAGCTGTTTTTTCGCAGTTTACAACGCTCCTAGGAACAATGACAGGCATGGAAAGCTCTTGTTTTTTTCGTGCAGCATGCACCTCCATAACATGACCATTTGGTAATAATGAAGAATTTGTGCTTGGGGATATATCCCTAGAAGAACAGTTTGATGAAGTTTCAGTCAACTTAGCAACCCTGGATGCGGTAGAACTCAATGTGGATGAAAAGGGCGAATCGAGTTTTTTTTTAGCAATATGATTGCCCGCAGAGAGTCTTGACTTCGAACCATTTGAAGTCAACAAAACAGTTGCTGAGTAGATGGAATCAGTTTCTTGTAATGGACTTCCATTACATTCATTAGCTTTCTCCCGCATGCATAGAAAGGAAAACATAGAGGAATCAACACTCAAGGATCGAATTATTTCAACAAATAATGATGTAGGTTACTTAAAACTAAAGGTACTTACAACTTATTGACAGGTTTTCAGGTTCTCCTTTTGTTTTAACTGCATAACCTACAGTTCCTGTAACCAGCGGTGAATTGCCTTTTGTGCCGCCTCCTATAGGACTATTAGATGAGTTTTCTATTTGACTTGAAATAGGTTCCATTAAGCTATTTTTATTGAGCCCAAGCCCAATGGCGTAAGGTCCAATAAGCTGTGATGCAAAAGTTAATTACTCTCACACATAATTCAGAGAAGAAATTAGGGAAATTTACATACGTACCACACAATTCTTAAGGATTTACATATCTAACAGCTAAAGTTTGATATTTACATTTATAACTACTTGTGCTACAAAGCTAAGGATCATAAGGTGCATTTGACTTTTAAAAAGTTAGTAAAGTGGTATTCTGATGTGATGCTAAGATTTGAGTGTTATGAATGTAAATATTATAGTTTAGATGTATAGGTAAGAATTATGTCATCTGTACGTAAATGCCCCAAAAAATTAACGTGAATTTTAAAATGAGGATATTTACCGATATATCTGCAATCCAAACTACGACACGACTTTGATGATGAGAGCATCCCAAAAGCTTTCCTTCATAAATAATGAGGTCAGCCAAGGAAGACCAGCCCATTTCAACAGCATCATGACATATTATAGGCTCCCAAGATAAAACCTTTCATCAGCGCATGCAAAATGAGGACATTTATAGACTACATAGCAGCTCTTATAAACAAAAGATAAAATTGAACCTTCAAAACTTCATTCAATGCACAGAAAAGAGTTTTTCCATCCGGGTGAAAAATGATAGATCGTATGCCTGTGGCCTGAAAAAACAATGATCATGAAAACAGGTATAGCATATCAATAAAATTGTATTTTTAAATTCTTAAAATTACAAATTAAACTTGTCGATGAGTATAACCAAGAAAAACGAAATAATTTGAAATAGTGCCAAATATCAAGCCAAAAAAAGAAAAAGAAAAATATACTGCATGCATGATAGAAATAAGAAAGGAAAGTGGTGATTGAAAGAATTAATTATGAGGGTGAAGAAATCACCAAATGTGCTCTAAAAGGAGGGTAAAATTGTGAACAGTGCACATCAATTCATCAGCTATTTACAGACATGGTTGTCTAGCATGCTTGTTCTAGCTAGCAAGCATAAATAAATTAAAATAAGTCTTATTTTAGAGCATTTTGCAGTGAAAGATTTATGAGCTGCAAAATAAATCCTTCGGATAAGGATAGCTTCTGATTCGATAGATAATATTACTAAAATACAAACAGTATTTTTTATGATAAGATGTAAAACTTGCTATCACTCCTTAGGCAAACCTGATATAACACATGTTGTGGTAGCAAAGATACAGGGAGCGTGACAAATATATCTTTCAAACTCAGAGTGGCACAAAGATATATGAATTTTTTCAGCATAGATAACACTACCATGCAAGGTTTTGTAGACATTAACTTAGGTGATGTTAATAATAGGAATGCCACAGAATATCTATAATATGAGCAAAACATTTGTGAGTTGGTGTTTAAAATACAAAAGATTTTGCACATTCAATCATTAATTGAATATATTTATGTTAATGAAGCAAGCAAAAAATGATATTATAAAAAAAAATTTGTATTGACAAGGAAGCAGTATTCTCCTCTATGATGGTAGTGCATTTCATCTTCCACAGAATTCCCTCTCCCATAAAAGGATAAAAATACAATCAGTTTAAAGTAGCATGCCTTTGTGGATACTTCCATGACCTATCCATGATCCAGGGAGAAATTAATAGTACGGGCAATCCAGCATACAAGTCGGCCAGTTCAATACTTGTAAACAAATCAAACTTCTGTAACGAAGTTGGCCTCCATGGTTAATTATTAAGGCGTTGCACTGAATTTCAGGGTTATATAATGTAACTAATTGCATGAATGAGAGATTATTAAGATTGTGTAAAGTTTGGTTCATGTTGAAGACTATTTCAATGTCATTGCGGATCCAACTCTGCAATGAGAGGATGGGAGTTTCCAGATGGCAGCAGGCTCATGCCTAAGAATTTAATCAACGCAGGGCCCTTGAAATTAACTTTTTAAGACTATGTATATGCAACATCATTGTTCCATATGGTTCCCTAATGTTCTAATATTAAAAAGGTGTCACCCCCATAATTATATCAAAAGCTATAAGATAAGATCCTTGTAAACATAGAGCAGTAGGTTTTATAACCAAGCCACATAAAATCTTAATTCCTTTCATAATATTTTGTTGACTTCTTTTTTGATTTATTCCTAATAATATCATCAACCTTATCTCAATTATTTGTGGTTAGCTTTATGAATCCTCAGATTTTGTTGAATGCTGCATACCAAATTTTCTCATTCTACTTAGGTTCCAGCCCATACCATGATTTTAAATTGTGAAAATGGGTAAGGAATGAACAGGTTTCAGCCAGAAGGATGTGACCAAAAATGTATGAAAAGTTCGAGGCTCCCACAATTAAGGGGTAAGCATGGCACAAAGCATGTCATAACTCTCTTAACTTCATCAATCATTCTCGTCTTTCTTGACTTTGATAAGATAGCTAGTTTTATTATATTCAAATTATGAAGAAGCCCGTCTTCACCACTTCTCACCAGCGAAACCAATAAATCTTAATCTGAAATAAATATATACAATGCATACCTCGGGACCTGAAGAACCAATCAGCTCAAATNATCATGAAAACAGGTATAGCATATCAATAAAATTGTATTTTTAAATTCTTAAAATTACAAATTAAACTTGTCGATGAGTATAACCAAGAAAAACGAAATAATTTGAAATAGTGCCAAATATCAAGCCAAAAAAAGAAAAAGAAAAATATACTGCATGCATGATAGAAATAAGAAAGGAAAGTGGTGATTGAAAGAATTAATTATGAGGGTGAAGAAATCACCAAATGTGCTCTAAAAGGAGGGTAAAATTGTGAACAGTGCACATCAATTCATCAGCTATTTACAGACATGGTTGTCTAGCATGCTTGTTCTAGCTAGCAAGCATAAATAAATTAAAATAAGTCTTATTTTAGAGCATTTTGCAGTGAAAGATTTATGAGCTGCAAAATAAATCCTTCGGATAAGGATAGCTTCTGATTCGATAGATAATATTACTAAAATACAAACAGTATTTTTTATAATAAGATGTAAAACTTGCTATCACTCCTTAGGCAAACCTGATATAACACATGTTGTGGTAGCAAAGATACAGGGAGCGTGACAAATATATCTTTCAAACTCAGAGTGGCACAAAGATATATGAATTTTTTCAGCATAGATAACACTACCATGCAAGGTTTTGTAGACATTAACTTAGGTGATGTTAATAATAGGAATGCCACAGAATATCTATAATATGAGCAAAACATTTGTGAGTTGGTGTTTAAAATACAAAAGATTTTGCACATTCAATCATTAATTGAATATATTTATGTTAATGAAGCAAGCAAAAAATGATATTATAAAAAAAAATTTGTATTGACAAGGAAGCAGTATTCTCCTCTATGATGGTAGTGCATTTCATCTTCCACAGAATTCCCTCTCCCATAAAAGGATAAAAATACAATCAGTTTAAAGTAGCATGCCTTTGTGGATACTTCCATGACCTATCCATGATCCAGGGAGAAATTAATAGTACGAGCAATCCAGCATACACGTCGGCCAGTCCCATGCTTGTAAACAAATCAAACTTCTGTAACCAAGTTGGCCTCCATGGTTAATTATTAAGGCGTTGCACTGAATTTCAGGGTTATATAATGTAACCAATTGCATGAATGAGAGATTATTAAGATTGTGTAAAGTTTGGTTCATGTTGAAGACTATTTCAATGTCATTGCGGATCCAACTCTGCAATGAGATGATGGGAGTTTCCAGATGGCAGCAGGCTCATGCCTAAGAATTTAATCGACGGCAGGGCCCTTGAAATTAACTTTTTAAGACTATGTATATGCAACATCATTGTTCCATATGGTTCCCTAATGTTCTAATATTAAAAAGGTGTCACCCCCATAATTATATCAAAAGCTATAAGATAATATCCTTGTAAACATAGAGCAGTAGGTTTTATAACCAAGCCACATAAAATCTTAATTCCTTTCATAATATTTTGTTGATTTCTCTTTTGATTTATTCCTAATAATATCATCAACCTTATCTCAATTATTTGTGGTTAGCTTTTATGAATCCTCAGATCTTGTTGAATGCTGCATACCAAATTATCTCATTCTACTTAGGTTCCAGCCCATACCATGATTTTAAGTTGTGAAAATTGGTAAGGAATGAACAGGCTTCAGCCAGAAGGATGTGACCAAAAATGTATGAAAATTTCAAGGCTCCCACAATTCAAGGGGTAAGCATGGCGCAAATCATGTCATAACTCTCTTAACTTCATCAATCATTCTCGTCTTTCTTGACTTTGATAAGATAGCTAGTTTTATAATATTCAAATTATGAAGAAGCCCGTCTTCACCACTTCTCACCAGCGAAACCATTAAATCTTAATCTGAAATAAATATATACAATGCATACCTCGGGACCTGAAGAACCAATCAGCTCAAATGTTTCCAAGTCCCAAAATTTCACAGTTCGATCTGCAGATCCTGAAAATCATTTGAACATTAGCAGGATGTCAAACATGGTCCCATATGCTTCCAAAGGCAAAGGTGGTTTGTTTGGTGAAATATTCTAATTAACCCTATATAATGACCCATTGAGCATAAAAAAACACTCCTCATCCGCGAATCAATTGGTCACAAGAAAGAAAAAAGATCGATGCAAAAGAAACAATATGTATTATACGGAAAATTCAACTCATGTGCGTGCAACCATTTACGTGCCCTTTAGATGCAACAAAAAATTGCTCCATTCATGCACAATTTTGAAAAGGTTTACTTGTGAAATAAGAAAAACAGAAATGCTGATGTAATCATTGACCTACAAAAAATAAAATGATAAAAGAATGTAAGAAAAAGGCAAACAAACATGAATGAGCACCGATCACACACCAAATAATCAATGATATTACAGAACATTCCAGAGGAAGCACACCTGTAGCAAGAAGAAACTCATGTGGGTGAAAATCTATGCAGCTTATCATTCCTTTATGGAACTTGAAATCATGCAGAAGCTTCCCTGCTGTCAAATCCCATAACTGATCACATATATAAGAAGACCCTTAGATAGAATTATAAGTTTAAGATTTGAATCAATAACTGCGGTAAAGTACCTTCACAATGTTGTCCTCTCCTCCAGTGACAACCCATCGGCCATCAGGAGTGAATTTGATTGTTTCAATTCCTCGTGTATGACCCTTGTAAGTATGAATGGAACCCTTCTTTCTAATATCCCATATCTTTAGATCAGTATCCATAGAACCAGATGCAAAGAACTCACCAAATGGATGAAATTCAACAGAGGTGCAGCTGGATCTGTGCCCAGTTACAGATCTAACATCTACACTTAAAAATATAAACACAATTAAAAAAAAAAAAAAAAAGGTAATGTCATCAACAATGATACTTACAAAGTATCAATATAAAAAAATAGACTAGCAGTAGGAAAATAGAGATGTTGATCTTGTATTGAATGTGTGGATTCTAGAATTATGTAGTGATCCAAAATATGTTTCAATCTGCTATTAATTGATAGGCTGATGAAACAATTAAACAAATTGCAGCTAGTTGTAGTAATTTGCATAAATCAATTACACGGCACTCACTCTTGCCTTCCTCTAAGTCCCAAAGCTTCATCGTGCCATTAGAAGCTCCCGCAAGAACCAATACTTCAGCTGAATCAAAAGTTACAGATTGCACTGAAGTCGTATGACCAGATAGACTCTGCAGATTTATGTAAAAACAAATTTATTCATATAAAGGACTGCATTATGTGTCCAAGAAACGCAACAAGGCTTAAAGCGTACAATTACAACAAAACAACAGAAAGGCAAAAGATTTCATAAAAAAGTTTCTCAACCATGGAGCCAACTTAAAAGGCAAATAGAAAAAAATTGTTCAACGACACAACAAGCTTATTAGGATTATCCAGATCGTTATAGAAAATACTGCACAATCAAACAGCTGATTTTTAGGATTGAGAGAAAACTAATGATATGATACCTTAATTCTTGTGATTAATTTTAGAGTTGTATGTAATATATTAATCATCACTAAATAACAAACCATGCCTTGTTTTTAAGGTGCATAGGATGCTTGCGACTACGTCATGAAGTAAATCTAGAATAATGATGTCAGATTCAAGCATAATAAATATAAGGAATTGAAACCCTATAATTTGTTATTCTTGTGAGCTTTATGAGATAATTTGTCATTATCCTATGTGCTTTATCAGACGAGAGTATTCTAAATTCTTCCCAAAAGCTTGAGATGTAGATGGAGTGGATTCCAAAAAGCTTTATCAGGAATTAGTCAAGGAATGATATGATTATTTTCATCAAAGTAGCACAAAAATCATAAGCAAACGAAGTGGATTTACACGCATGGTAGACCCATCCAAAGCTAAAACTAAAATAAAAAAATAATCACACTTTTTTCTCTCTTCCTACCAAGGTAGCGCCTCTCGTCTCTCTTGAAATGACATACTCATGCAAGGATGGCATGAAAATTTTAGCCAAGACTCCATTTCTCTCATTCTTGCGCATAAGTGGTTATCTCACGAAAGTAGAGGAAGTTCAAAATTCAAAAAGTCAATAGACCAAAGCTAAGAAAAGGAATGAATTCACAAATGGACAAAGCAATTTCAAATTCCCACCTTACATGGCAGGCAACCCTTGTAATTATTTTAACTTTTTTTATTCCATGAAATAATATAGTGAAGGTTATATAAGAAAGAGCGCTCTTGTAAGAAAATAAATTGGCTTGAATTATACAAAATGTCCTAAGATTTTCTTAGAAGGTATAGCTAGATGGCATTCTTCTAAAAAAGAAACTTTGGTGACGTGGGCTCCAAAAATTCACGATCGCTCTCGAGGGACTCTTCGCATTATTTTATTTTTGATTTGGAGAGAGCTTTGGAGGGTCGAATTTTTAGAAGGCGCATTAGATTCTAGATAAGACACTACCCAGAGATTTCATTCTCATTTAGCAATGACTTTTTTGTTATGGGGTTTCCCTTAGGCACAAGCTCCTATGGTAACTACCTCTCCCGATAACGGGAGATCACTTTCAATTAAGACTAGTTATTAAGAATTGACTATTCAGCATATAATAGCAGAAGATTTAAGACTTTAAATTGTAGATTTCAACACTAGAAGATTAAAGCGGATGGTAGGGGAATGAAGACGAAACCAGATCAAGATCCCATGATTCCGTCATCTCGGGTCGTCGTGGTCCCTGATCTACTTAGTTAGAGGAGGTAGTCGACCCAACCTGATAGATTCTTGTCAGCAGTCATTGGTTGCATTGTCCAAGATATTCTTGTAAATCTGAGGTGGATGCTTGTCTAAGGAGACAAATTTAAGTCGATCTTAGCTAAAAGAAAATTTTATATCAATCAATTGTACCCTTATAGTTCACAACTCAAAAGGTAGAAACTCATTGGAGAACATACGAACTTCGACCATGGTTGTAATATAATGATGTCATTTGGCAGCAGTCACCCGGTCAGAGAGCACTGGTCATAACTGCTATTTTGGGGTGTCATTTGACGGCTGAACCACGCAGACGGAGAACTCGGGTCACGTCCTTACTGGCAGACAATTGCTTTGATGGTAAATATAGAGATACATTTATTACTGTGAGCTGAAGGTAAAAAATTTGTCACCCTCGACAAATCGTTGCGGAGGGTAGATGAGATTTTCTTTTAAGTTTTTAGTGATTAAATTTTACTTGAATATTTGGTTGGTTAATTTAACAAATTTTAATTTAGAAGATTGATCCCTCCTGGTGAAATATTCAATCAACACGACCATCAGATAAATTTATTTTTGAACATTGTCAATTGTGTCCCGCTTACAGAGGATCATGTTCTGTGATATATCTTTTGAATTTATTCAAATAGATTTTGAAACTTAATTTTATTTTTGATTTGGAGAGAGCTTTGGAGGGTCGAATTTTTAGAACGCGCATTAGATTCTAGATAAGACACTACCCAGAGATTTCATTCTCATTTAGCAATGACTTTTTTGTTATGGGGTTTCCCTTAGGCACAAGCTCCTATGGTAACTACCTCTCCCGATAACGGGAGATCACTTTCAATTAAGACTAGTTATTAAGAATTGACTATTCAGCATATAATAGCAGAAGATTTAAGACTTTAAATTGTAGATTTCAACACTAGAAGATTAAAGCGGATGGTAGGGTAATGAAGACGAAACCAGATCAAGATCCCATGATTCCGTCATCTCGGGTCGTCGTGGTCCCTGATCTACTTAGTTAGAGGAGGTAGTCGACCCAACCTGATAGATTCTTGTCAGCAGTCATTGGTTGCATTGTCCAAGATATTCTTGTAAATCTGAGGTGGATGCTTGTCTAAGGAGACAAATTTAAGTCGATCTTAGCTAAAAGAAAATTTTATATCAATCAATTGTACCCTTATAGTTCACAACTCAAAAGGTAGAAACTCATTGAAGAACATACGAACTTCGACCATGGTTGTAATATAATGATGTCATTTGGCAGCAGCCACCCGGTCAGAGAGCACTGGTCATAACTGCTATTTTGGGGTGTCATTTGACGGCTGAACCACGCAGACGGAGAACTCGGGTCACGTCCTTACTGGTAGACAATTGCTTTGATGGTAAATATAGAGATACATTTATTACTGTGAGCTGAAGGTAAAAAATTTGTCACCCTCGACAAATCGTTGCGGAGGGTAGATGAGATTTTCTTTTAAGTTTTTAGTGATTAAATTTTACTTGAATATTTGGTTGGTTANACATTCTTCTAAAAAGAAACTTTGGTGGCGTGGACTCCAAAAATTCACGATCGCTCTCGAGGGACTCTTCGCATTATTTTATTTTTGATTTGGAGAGAGCTTTGGTTGCGGAGGGTAGATGAGATTTTCTTTTAAGTTTTTAGTGATTAAATTTTACTTGAATATTTGGTTGGTTAATTTAACAAATTTTAATTTAGAAGATTGATCCCTCCTGGTGAAATATTCAATCAACACGACCATCAGATAAATTTATTTTTGAACATTGTCAATTGTGTCCCGCTTACAGAGGATCATGTTCTGTGATATATCTTTTGAATTTATTCAAATAGATTTTGAAACTTAATTTTATTTTTGATTTGGAGAGAGCTTTGGAGGGTCGAATTTTTAGAACGCGCATTAGATTCTAGATAAGACACTACCCAGAGATTTCATTCTCATTTAGCAATGACTTTTTTGTTATGGGNTATGAGAATGATCGGACTAGTTTGGTGATTTGAACTTGTAAACTCTTATTTCAAGATTTAAACATTTATTTTAAAATTAATAGAATCCTTAACTCCAGTCCTTATTAGGAGAAGGATTGGAATAGTGGGGTGGGACTTACAACTCTATTTTATAGACAATGCGACCCGATTAACCCGTGCAACATTCTCGATCCTCACATTTCAACATTCTATACGTTGATTGGAGCACGTGCAGACATTTATTTCATATATTTGAATAGCTTAAAGAGTTTAATAAACTTTAAATACTTGCATAAACTTTANCGCAACATTCTCGATCCTCACATTTCAACATTCTATACGTTGATTGGAGCACATGCAGACATTTATTTCATATATTTGAATAGCTTAAAGAGTTTAATAAACTTTAAATACTTGCATAAACTTTACGCCATAAATTTAATATGGAATTTATGTTAAGAAGCATATGCAAGATTTTGAAAGTCTGCAATTGATTTGCTTATATAAACACCCTAAAGCCTGCATAACTCAAGGATAGCTCAAGTGGTGCTCATCTAACTCTTAAGAGAAGGCTCACATTTCAAGATTTCTCATTGGATTTAGGAATAACAACAATTTTTTTTTTTTTGAAATCGTTTGGAGCTTAAAGTATTTGCAAAGAATTATGATGTTAAATTTTAAAAGAGACCGACTTTTGTTTGCTTGCAGGAGTATTGCGAATACGGTGGCGAAGCGATTAATTTCAAAGTTTTAATAAAGATCCATATTTGAATTATGTTTCGCTCTCCCCTTAAGAGCCTAAGTCTGAATAATTCAATTTTGAATTAGTTTCCAAGCTGTAGGAGCTCAAGTCTGAAAAGCTTAATCATTTAAAATATTTTCAAATTTATGAGTTCAAGTTTTAAAAAATTCCAAATATTAATATTTTAAACTTTGAAAACTTATTTTTTAATATTCCAAGAAATTTAAAGTTTTAAAACTCTAACAACCTAAATATTTTAAAGCCCGAACTTCAAAATATTTTAGAACCTAAAGAGCCTAAATTTCAATCGTCTGAGACTTTAATACTTTTAAAATCCTAATAGCCTAGATTTTAAAAGCTTGAAATTTCAAATTATTTTGAAATTCCACTTGATTCATATTTTATTTTTATTTTATAAAACCAAAAAATCCAAAAATCTTTATTTATAAGTCCAAAATTCACCCAAAAATATGGCAGTCTCCTAGTGTCAACACCCATTTGGCCAACCTTCCCAGCTATCTTAAAAGACGAGTTAATCGATATCGTGAGACACTGCGGCCAGGGAGCAAAAAGTATAAACTTAATCTGCAATCTTAAAAGACACAATGAGCCTTCAATTTATCTGTACAAAAGGGTTAGCTCGCAACCAATATTTCCCGAGTAGTACTTTATTTTCTTTGAACGGTGCTATATTTCCCATGAACAGATATTCACTTTCCCACGAGTGGGTACTTTAAAATACTCATTTTTTTAAAAAGGATTTTACAAACGAGTTCGCGTTTTTCCTCAAGTGATACTTAATTTCCCCATGAACAGGTACTCGTGCTTCCTCGAGTGGATATTTTAAAAAANCTGAACGGTGCTATATTTCCCATGAACAGATATTCACTTTCCCACGAGTGGATACTTTAAAATACTCATTTTTTTTAAAAAGGATTTTACAAACGAGTTCGCATTTTTCCTCAAGTGATACTTAATTTCCCCATGAACAGGTACTCGTGCTTCCTCGAGTGGATATTTTAAAAAATTTTCCTGCATTGCCCCAAAAAATATAGCTTTCAAGCCCGACAGCATTGATGGCGACGATGACGACAAATATAAAAATAAAATTAACAGTGCAACATTCCATCTCAGATTTTCTTTCTTTTTTTATACAACATACACCATGAAATAAAACACAAATACTAAACTTATAAGTAAATAAACAAAGGAAATAAACCACTATTATTGGGCTTGGGTCAGCGTATTTGGGTATCGCAAAGATGCAGAAAATTTAATTCAGGCATATGACTCAAATGGGAATTCTTTGGGTTTGCATAAAAAAGCTTTCCTTCATTTGATTAACATGAGAAGTAAAGCAGATTAGGGCACTGGGCTTGGGATTGCGTGAGAATAAAATAAAGAAGAACTCGAACGAAGGCTTCGAATTTCAAGCTAGGGCACAGTGATAGAAGGTTGTGCGACAGGGAGGAGCTCTTCAAACTCATGCACAAGACAGACCAGACAAAGATGATCGCGACTTAGGAGGTGCGACGGGGAGTGCAGTTTGGTGCGAAGGCTAGAGCAAAGGATCGCACAAGGAATGAGAGTCATGCGAAGACATTAGTGAAAACTATATTGTGACACAAGGAAGAAGAACCACAGGCGCATCAGGATAGGGCAGAGTCAGCGGCAAGCGATCTTTTGCGGCAGGGAGGAGCCGAGCGCTGGGAGATCGGATCACAATAGAGGCAATAAGGCTTCTGTCATGTGTAGATTTTGAATAGGGAAAAAGAATGAGAGGATTTGGAAGGCCAAGGCAATCATGTGTATAGTGAAGAAGATAAAATAATGTGAATGAAGTAAAGGGATGGTGACTTGCATTGCACGGCTTTCGAATCAAAGAAGAAGAACCAAGCAGGGAGGATCGCAAAAGAGGAAAAACGAACAAAGTGTAGAAACAAAAGGAACTGACAAGAAGAAAATGTGCGAATGAATGAGCGAGGGGTTTCTTTCGTCTGCTTGTAATTGAAGGGAAAGCGGGAACAATTATACCATCGAGTGGGCTCCAACAAGCGGGAAGAGTTAAGAAATAAATTAATTAATTTTAATTTTCTTTTGTCCACCTTTTTTTTTATTTTTATTTTATAGTCAACAAGTGAGTTAACCATAAATAATATTTTGTCTTATCTTTTAGTCACGAATGAAGTATGCATTTCCCTTCTATGTTTTGCATTTCTTTTTTAATAGTTTGTGTTATGTTATCTACCTTGCCCACTACTACATTCCCCATTCTTAGGCTTAGCCACCATAATATTTTCCACCATCCTTAGCATGCCTCCAACATTTTGGTTGATGATCCCTTTGTCTACATTGTTAATTGAAGTCTCTCATGAAATTTTTCAGTGTTTAATGATCCTTGCTAGCAATCTTAGAAGAGGCTTTAATCCTTGACCTCTCACACTGCCACCACCATTTTGCATTCCTTATCATTATGATATCAAAGCTAAAATAGATTAATCATATTGGTAGCAAAAATAGCTTGATGGCTTCCTTCTCTTTCTTAAACTAATTTGTTGAGTAAAATCAAACTCACAAGTCACATCAGTTGTTTGTTATCTTAGCTTTGATTCCTCCTTGGCTTCTGTTTCATCTACAATTAAAATAAAAATAATCTCCTCTTCAAACAAAGAAGTTTGGAAGTTTAAGTTCAATCTCCAAAAAATATTAATTTTATGAGGAGTTGTGCTTATATTTAGTGGAAGGCAATCAAGCCAACAAAAATTAGAGTTTGAACCAATCCGACCCAATGATTCTATCATTTCCTCCTAATCTAATTGGTCCCTTGGTTCCTTTAGTTAGAGATTCCATCAGAGACACTAACACGGAATATTGATTTTGTGAAGAATAAGTGTATGGTTTCTCTAAGAGCAAAGACAAAATTATTAAAATTAACTTCTCTGAAAGACAGATTCCCTATAAAAAAAAAAATTCATTAAGATATATAGAAACATAGAGAAAAATAGAACACCAAATAATGGAAAAGAGAAAAAACAAAACTCTTTCAAGATGAATGATTGCACTGGATTTTGTGTTCATGGATAAATAATGTGAGTTTCAAGATTTATACTTACAATGAGTTATGTTATTGACATATTATATACATATAAATCAGAAAAAGTCACAACATCTAATAAATCATGCTACTAAAACTTTTGGAACTGCTTGGATAGGTAGTGACAAAGTGTTGAGAACACCTTCATTTTCTCTACATGAAACTAATCCTCATCTATGTTCTTTAACCTCCTGCAATTCTCAATGTCATGATTGTGGTCCTATTGAGGCTCATAATATTAGGATTGTTTTCATAACCTGCAACTGCTTCCTTTATTTTCCTGATTTTGGAGTAGACTATCTTCCTTATTTTTTTCCTTGAATTTGATTATGAATTGGCTTGAATCAAACAATTTGAAAGATGATGAAATATTTCAAAATCTCAAAATATTTTCATAACACATAAAAAGCTAAAAATATTTGCTGGTTATATCATAGATTTGTTAGCCTTATTTCAATACAAAGATAAAAAACAAAATAAAAAGCTTGAAAACCATTTATATTGTAGCAGGTTTATATTTTAAATTATCACAGTTGTAAACTTGTATGCATGTATCAAATTATGCATTCATACAAAGGTCATAGAATCATAGATGGGATGGTATGATATCAATGATCAAAATAGCAATTCATCTAAGGTTAGTGGGCATAGTTCACAATATTTAGAAATGTGGACAAAAAAAAAGCAAAAAGTATCGTAAAAAATTCATTGAAGTTTGAACTAACCAGCAAAGATTTTGATGAATCAAAGCCCCACAAATTGACCACACGGTCACTGCCACCAGTGACAAAAACTCTACATGATTTCTTTCCAATATTTAAACAGTTTACATCACCTGCGTGTGCGACAAATTCTTCTGTATTCAAAGTCAAGAAAAAGAACTACATAAAGAAGATTGCAATCTATTTCAAAGGCCACCATTTTAATTATTTAATGAATGGATAAAAGTGAAGTCTTAATTAAATTCTGCCAAATTATTCTTTTGCATTTTCATTTTAACTAAGGTGTCAAATACCTTGATAGCTATATTGGAAAAATCATTTCATAAATGACAGCATTTTGTATGCAGAAGTGCAGTTTTAAGATGAAAAAAATCTTTCACCGCCAATAAAAAAATGCATATAGCATGCAAGCAGTATTGCCTGAATCTGAATCAATTAATTACCCTAAAACTAAGATAAGGAAATCCTTATTCAGAATATTTCAATTGTTAACCTTAATGATGTGATTTCATGCATTGCGCAATGGAAAACATGAGATGAGCTGGGTAATCCTAGCTTGGTTCCCAAAAGGGGGTAGTAAAGCTACTCAATAACATCACAAAAGTGGCCTGAACTCAGATTGTTCATTAAAACTATGACAAAGACTGCGGGACAAGCAATTCACAAAAATGTCAAAAAGAATGGTAGTAAAATTACAAATTCTCACCTGAACTTTTTAACAGACTAACATGTAGTGAAACAAAGATTGCTCCAAAACTAAAGCAACAACAACATGTCTTTAAATTGGCGGCATCATTTCCACCAACTTCCGCAAATGAACTTTGTTCATTATTTAAATTGAACAATGAGAACGGATCTTCATCGTCATCATCTCCTTGCTCACTTGGAGATGCATCACAGATTGGTTCTTCAATATTGCATTCTTCAACTTTACATATAGTTATACAATCATCCTCATCATCATCCTGCTCTTGGTCCCATATTGGTCCATCATCGTACGCCATATATCCAACTAAGTGGGGTCGGCTATATGAATCTTTTTTCTCCATTGTGTCCTATTGAGTGTCATATTTTCATTTAATTCTAATAGACTAAGATCATTTTTTATACAATATGCCCAAGTCTTTTTAGGCCTACCTCTGCCTTTCTTAACATTAGTCCAATCTAAAACATCTATTGTCCTAACTAGATCATTAGATGTCGAAATTTAATGTCACCAAACTATCTGAGATGACTCTCTGATCTTGTTTGCCACACGAGCTACACCAACCACATCACGGATGCATTCATTTTGCATTTTAATAAATAAGCATGATAAAAAAAATCCCTAGGACATGCAATGCGATAGAATTTCAAACAGAATGACGGTGAAACTACAAGTTCTCAGTTGCCTTACTCCACAGAATTATCTAATTCACCGTCAACAGACTACATCAATATACTAAAGTTGATACAAGCTCCGTTATTAGTTCAGTGCTTCAGATTCCAAGGCATTCCTACTCGCATAATTTTTTGTGCATATAGTAGAGGTTCTAACCTTTGGAACTTGCCCTAAGCACTAGAAACTCATTCTTTAATCATAGCAAAGCAAACTATCTCACATTTCCATGCTTGGGACAGAGATTCCTACGAGATTACACATGTTTTTCCAGATTCCATACAAAAGCCTCAACATAGAATAGCACTGTAAGAAGATTTTACACCATGAATTCAGCATAAGTTAAACAGATCGTTCTAATCAAGAAAATANCTATTAGTTCAGTGCTTCAGATTCCAAGGCATTCCTACTCGCATGATTTTTTGTGCATACAGTAGAGGTTCTAACCTTTGGAACTTGCCCTAAGCACTAGAAACTCATTCTTTAATCATAGCAAAGCAAACTATCTCACATTTCCATGATTGGGACAGAGATTCCTACGAGATTACACATGTTTTTCCAGATTCCGTACAAAAGCCTCAACATATAATAGCACTGTAAGAAGATTTTACACCATGAATTCAGCATAAGTTAAACAGATCGTTCTAATCAAGAAAATAAAAGCACAGCAACCAAAATATCTCCTCCCAGTAAATAACTACAACAGTAAACCCTAACAAAATGCATCAACCTAAACCTGATTAAACAATCGTTAAAAACACCAGTGACGGACAAAAACTCAACCAACAAATGCCGAATGAAAACCAAACCACACCATCAGCAAAGCGTAAACAACCGGGAAGAACCATTCAACATCTCAACGCCCTCCAAGAACCAAATCATCATCACAAGAACAGCTATGAAATTGCAACGGAAGAGATAAACCGGTATGAAAGCCGAATCTAAGGCAATCTACAAAAGGATACGAAATTTGTAGCCCCGCTTCGCCATTCCCACTCAAATCGAGAGCTCTGCCAGTGGATCTTCTAATGGAGCTTCCACGTTCGAATCGAGTTAAGCTCTTTTGAATCAAGTGGGAAAGTTTCGCTGCTGAGATGGAAGAGGGGGAGAGAGAATGGGTGAGCGCGGAGCGGGGAAAAGGGAAGAGGTGAAAGGAAAGACCGGGGTTAGTGCAGTCGTGCACGCAGTCCTGTCCCCTTTTATATCTGACCGGAAAAAGCGGTTAAAGGTCACGTAAAAGAAAAAGTTACAGTGGACAAATACTAAGAAAATTTAAGGATTTATTTGTGTGGTATTTAAATATAATATAAAATTATATTGAATTCTAATTTATCTTTGAATCACTTTTGAAGTAGTAGTAACAAATAGAGTGAAAAGAGAAATTGAGAGATCAAAAGTAGAGCGAATNCCTAATTTATTCTTGGAATTTTTATTCGGTACGTGCACCGCATGAAGCCTTACATGCGGTACAGAATAAAAATTTGCCACGTGGAATGCGATTCCACGTGGCTTTACAGCTTAAAAATAAGTTTTTNGTGATATTGCATGTTTATCTCTATTTTAATTGAAGCTCTACAAAAAAAATTCGACATATTTTACATACATGAGCATTTTGTTTGACTGTTCTTAGACTAGGCCAACTATTTGACCTAGACTCGGTAAGGCAAATTTGGTTAGCTAGGACGAGTGGATGTTGTTAGACGGCTTATCTCGCTTGGCTTCGGGTCGGCATAATTAAATTTAACCAATTGAGCATTGTTGATCGGTTGATCTAGTTTGGTTGTCAGACCTCGACTCCAGATGAAGAGCTCATGTTGACGGAATGTGACCAGAGGGCGAATTAAATAGATAACTCATTTCTTAACAAGGAGAGCCTGTGTGATGACTTTGAGACTCTAGTTTATTATTAATTCTTGATCCCTAACAAGGATTCTCGAAAATGTCTGTGAGATGGCTAGTGATATCAAAGAATTTGATTCTTTTTTTTTTGTGGAATCTACCATAAGGTCGATGGATACCTTTAATCGGCTTTTGTTATAATAGTTAGCCTAAATGCTTGTCTGCTTAGCTTTAGTCTGGTTGGTTTGGATTCAGATGGTCCAATTGTTTATTCTACCCTTCTCCTAGCTAGATTGGCCTCTAACTTTGGCTCGCACAGCTTCTTCTCTAGCCAAAATTAATATCATGCTAAATTTAATCAAACGAAATTTACATACATATCTCATAATTCTTATGTATTTATATATCTAGCATCTATTTTTTTTTAATTATATTACTTTTTTTTGTGGTAAACATATGCCCAAAAATATACATTTCATTAAATAAAAAAAAAATTAAAACTGAGATTTTTCATGTGATATTAAAGATTTGAGTCCTATGCTTATAAATATAAAAGCTCAGGTGCTAGATACATAAATATAAAAAAATGGTGTGGTATATATATCAATGTTTAAAAAAAAAAAAAAAAAAATGGATGGGTTGGTATTTAAAGAAAGTAATTTTGCTTCAGTTGGAGTTGACTCATCCGGAATTTAATTTCTAAAGTATAATTCTAATAATTTCGTTAAAATTCACATTTTATCGAATAAATTTTATTTATTACATATCAAAAGTATATAAATACAAACATTTGATATTTTAAATATATAACTTAGGGGAGAAACTATATAATCATATGTTGTTGGACTACATAACACTAATATTTAATATAATGACATTTACCCCCTTATCAATGGTTATATTGAAATTGAATGAAATATATTATATAGTATACTTGTATGTGAACGATTAGCTATAATGACATTTACCTCCTTATGGTAAGAATCGCAGGATACTAAATTACTCATGCATGTAAACATAAAAAGTTATTTCTAATGAATTATCTTAAATGATACAATTATAAAAGATGTTCGTGTGACAAATATATAAAATGATACAGATATGGAAATGATATAGTATTATATAATAAAGTCTTAGAAAAATATTGATTAATCATATTCATAAATATAAATGGACAAATACTCTTTTAATTTGTTGATTTATTAAGTGTAAGTGGCATCTATAGTATTTCTATTTTCATTATGGTACTGTGGTTTAAGAATATGAGTATAGTAACTGCCCAACTATATTCTCGTATTGGTTAATTCTAAACCCTGGACCAGGTTGTGATATTCGGCCCTCACATGTTCGTTCAAGGGTGGATCAATCTCAAAAGGATGGTAATTCTTATATGATCTTGCACTTTTACGAGCACACGAGGCTTATGCAATGTCAACTAATATGGTTTGACACATCATCAAAGCGTAGGTCAACTAAGAAATTATTTTTTGCCTGCGAATATTTTTAGAGACACTTTTTTCTCAAATGATTATCAATACTATAATTTTATTTATACTTTATATCTTTATAAAACCTTAATATATATTGTCATAAAATTATGTTTGTTATGACTAAAAAAAATAAAAATTTTAAAAATGAAAAATGAAAAAGCCAAATAACAATATAAGTACATAATTATGTACTTTGCCCTATGGGATTGGTACTCGAGTGATTTTGCGCGTTAGGGATGATCATGACTAGTCTAATAGCCTCGGCCACTCATTTTGAATAATAATAAAAAAACGTACAAATTGTGAACTGCAATAGACTTCGGGTGCGTTTGGGGCAACTTGTGCGTTTCAGGATAAACAGTTTATCCTAAAACGCGGGCCATGGATCGACAACAAGGTTCGATCTGCTGTCTGCGTTTAGTATATAAATGAAACTGTATCTTCAAATTATCGAACAAAACACGTAAACTAAACAATACCGCGATATTTTTAAAAATACCATCACACTTATAAACCACCCCCAAATAAGCTTCTTGTGGCTTTTCTATCCACGAATAATGGCGGAGGTTGCAGGGATGCGCTGAACCTCATACATGAGAGGGTTTACAAACACGAGTAATGACACAAACACAACTAAGAAAAAAAAGAGATATTTAGTACAGATCACAAAACAGCGAAATTAGCCGCTCGAGTCGCGAACAGATGTCGACCTTGATGTAGGATGCGATGCCGATAAAAGGAGGCAAACGGGGGGCAAGGCTATTTCCGAACAGGATTTGATGCTATCTATCCAGATGATGACACGTGGAAATTCCAACGCCTTTTATATTTTAAGAGCAGCGTACAACCATTATTCCATGTTTTTATGAGGAACATAGCTCGATTTGATAGTTAGCTTTAATTTATTTAATTTTATAACTTTTTGTGTGTGTGTTTTTATATAATAAATTGGAGGGGGCAAAGTGAAATATTAGCATCATGGTGTTTGACCTATTCAAATGATTCCACTATGTCGATGTTTGTTACAAAAATTTATCAGCACTTGAATACCTTGAAGTATATTACACAAGTACGATATGACTTTTCGCTAGGGAAGTGATGGAAAACGCCGAGGATGTGATGGTGATCTAGTTGCTATGAAGAAAAGTTGACGGTAGAGGTTGAGTGCCAAAAAGTCTTACTCCTATGTCAGAGGTAGCGGCGATGACAGTGATAGCCGACAATGGATGTTTGATGGAGGCGATGACGATCCATCGGTAGTGGCAGTGCGATGACGGCGACTGAGCTATGGTAGTCTAGCAGTCGTGTTCGTTTGGTTGCGGCGACTGTGATTTGACAATGGCGACAAACAAATAATGGTAGCCCAACTACGGTGGTCTAGCGCCCAAACGACGAAGGTTTGGCAACGTTGGTTGGTTATGACTGCAACTCAATAGTGGTGGTCGGACAGTGATGACAATGGTGGTGGTTTGACGATTGACCAATTGTGGTCTAACAACAAAGGAGGCTCAACAGTGATGGTCGAGCAGCAGCGACACTAGTCTGCAGGTGGCAGCAGCTAGTCGACAGCAGTAGGTGCAGGCGGAGCTTGAGAATCCTCAAGAGCTTGGAGCTCATTCAGTTTCTCTTCCAGGTCAAAGCCTCCATTCACAAAGAAAGCAGAGGCTTACTTAAATTTATGAGTGACATGCTTCGTAAAAATTACATAAATCCAAACCACCTCATCGGGACAACCTAAAGTGATTGGTTCGATCATATTGTGTTTTATTAGCATTTAAGTGCCTTAATAATATCAAAATTAAGTGATATTGAGCTCGTTGGATTTGACTTGTCGAGATGCTCGATTTCACTACAAAATGTATCAGACTTGAAGATCATTTAATCTCTCAAAATATATTAGGCCCATTTGAACTCGTGACAGATCGATTTTGATGTGATCCAGTTCATTCTCTGAGAACCTTCACCAAACCATCATACTTCTGTGATGGATCACTCTCCATAGATTGCCACATTCACATTCTCCTTCCCCATCACCACATGCTCCTCAAAGATTCCGGCCCTCACATATAGCACATTCCTTCCACTATTTGTTTGGCATCACAATCATCGCTTGTTCTATAGCTTCTCTCTCAGGTGGCGGCATGCTTCATCAGTGATCGAAGCTCGAAGGCCGTCACCGGTTTTGTGAGGCAGAGATGTGCTGTTTCCAGCGAGGTTGCGATGCAGTCGAGGCCGAGAACCTATAGGAACTGCAAAGAAACCCCGTCAATTGTGAGGTCGTCGCTTGTTTGCTGCTTGCCAGTTTTCATGGCTTCCTTCATCTTGGATTTGTCTTCCCAGGCAGGATATGCGTCTATGCATCTGTTGAAAGGTATTTGATAGATGATAACAAAGCAATAACAGTCAGCATTAGTTCAGTTCATCTAAAATCAAGACATCTTATTACACATATAGATGAAATATATGTTTACGATATTGATATTTGAGTGAGAATTTGCAAAATGGATGGAAGAGGATGCTTGATTTGTAAATACAAATGTTTCAGGTGGTCTGTATGTAATTGCCATAATTTACGCCTAGTTAGCTCACAAAACTGAAATTTACAGATGACGCCAACAACAATCATAATTCTCAAAAACCATATTATACAACATGTTCAAATTCCAAAACATAATACAACATTGATAAATGTTAGTTACTGACACCTTAGATTCCACACCACAGCTTATAACTCCAAACCAACCTTTTTCCTACAAAAGAGAGAATTTTACTCATTTTCATCTATCCAATCCCCGTAAATCCTACTGATCTTATCTGGCCCTTTCCAGTTCTGAACAGGCCTTTGAATCTGTCTTTGATTCGCCATTGTTGATCTTTGTGCAGGAACTCCGACGTGATAAACTTCGCCATGAGGAATGGAGATGCTCGACGCCGCCACAACGTCGGTTACAGCCTTCGTTGCCGCACTGGCCTGCTTCAAGTCCATTCCAGTTGCCGAAGAATCCCTGGCTTCCATTTCTACCAACCCTCCACCATATCTATGGAGCTCTGCAGAATAACAAATCATTTCAAATGAAGATAAATATATAATAATTGTATAGTGGAATTTACATACATAACAATAAATTCTTATGTATTTACATCACAGCTACAGTTTGCCTTTTACATTTATATCATCCAAATATTTCATATCACATAAAAAAATATTATTATTTTAACTATTAAAATTGAAATACTAATTGCAAATTCTAGAAAAGTCTAGTCCATTATACTAATTACACATTTCACATTATTATTTATTTACCATCTTTTAGGTAAAATTTTCGCTTCTAGTTTCTGTTTGTTGAGAAAATTAGGGCGAAGAAAAACTAAAACGACACAAATCCAGAAGAACACAAAGATTTAACGAGGTTCGGCAAAGATGCCTACGTCCTCGAGAGCAGAGCGACGACCTCCTTTTCAATATTCAGAAAAAATTACATAATAGAATATTCAGCTCTCTCTCAAACACTTAGGATTACAAACAGTTTTATTTATAATCCTAGAGTAAACCCTACAGTACAATATGTAATTCCCAAA
>JXCR01142698.1:3661-35930 GCA_002079205.1 Phalaenopsis hybrid cultivar
CTTATTTGCTGTGTTGCGACCCCAGGATAAGCGTACCGCCTGCTTTCCAATAAGGGTTCCATTTAAAGCCTGCAGTGCTTCCTCAGCATTATTCCTGACAAAAAATCCAGAAGAAATCCATTTACATAAAATTGAGAAAAACATGATAAACAAACGTGCCTGTTCAGCTTCTTCAAAATCAGATTTGGATAAATATTTAAAAGACTATGTACCTATGCACAAATTGCACAAAACCACATTGTTTTCCAACTGGAATTTTTACTGAAGCAATATCTCCGTACTGAGAAAAATTCTCCCTCAATTCATCTTCACTGACACAAGGGTCTAGCCCTCCAACAAATACCTAGAACATAAATAAATCTTCAACATTGTTCTTTCTACATACGAGTCAAATAGAAAACACTCGGAGAAAAAAAATATTACCGTTGTATTTGTTGAATCTCCATCAGACTGAGAAACTTGGGCAGATGAAACGTTGGAACCAAAACCACCTAGTGCCATTGAAATTGAAATTATAAAGGGGGGAAAAACTATATCCATTATTAAATAGTTATATGCTATTTAGGAATGTTGTATATCGCGCCTCTTTTCTTTTTGTTAAACTTTAAGAGTTCCACTTTCGAAGAATGTTGTGATTAAATATTGTTTATTTTGCCAAAGAAGAGAAATATTTTGCTTCGTCATGGAGAGTGCAAAGATGTTATAAACACAACAAAAGTGTGAGAGCCAGAAATTTATATATTTAAACAACAGATAAAAAAACAGATTCAATAGAGAAATCGGCATTCTATCATTTTGGAACAGTGCACTCCAAGGATTCAAGTAAAATAAAAACGTTAATTAGTTTGAAGTAGTACAATCTAACTGATTGATTTTCAACCCAAATCAAACAAAAAGGACAGTTTAAAGTTCAAATAGCATTGTTATTCATCCTGAGTTTTATTATATAAATGCTAGTAAAGGAAATTTAAGATTCATTGTGAACTGGGGCAGGTTCGCATCAACTCAATAAAATGGAAAAACAATATAAGAAAAAAGAAAGAAAGAAAAAACAAAGTGCAGGATATTTAACAGAACATCAACTAAAAAGGTAAAATTTTTGCAGTACGAATTGATCTCATTTTTTGTTCCATTCAAACGTAGCTACAATAATTGAGTAAATGGAAAAGTCAAATAAAAGCAACAAATAAGTAACGATTACTGGTAAGTGCAGATCCTACAGCAAAGTTAGTTTGCAGATATGCGTGCTTAGCAAAAAAGCTTAATGTAATAGAATCTGAAATTTAACTTCTCAAGCAAAGAAAAATTTTAGCTGCACCCAAGATTAACAAGGACAGTTTGAAGTTTAATTCAATAAAAGGGAATGAACTCATTGACACAATAGTCAAACCAATGGACCAATATCCAGCAAAATTGAATCACAAACCTGAAAATACTCTTTAGCATGTGAGCAGAAATAGCATTAAATTTAGCCAAAACAGAATACAAAACAGGGCTTGCTAGTTGTTTTCATGAAACTTTGGTTTGACTAGAAATTGACTATAAAATTATCCAAAAAAATATTTTACAAATATCTGTAATACTTTAGGATTAATGGTTCTCCATCAGTTAGTATATTTGGCTTAAACCTCTTTAAAACTAGTAAGGATTTAATGGTTCAACTGGGATCAAACATTCCATATGTGGTTTGTTGCTCCCATGAATCTTGATAGCTTCTACCATAAGTCAGGCAGACAAAGTGGATGAGCCTTAATGATGTGTTATAATTCAGGAAAGTTGATGTCTTAAAGCATGGGGGCTGCAAGGTATATAGGAGCAATAGAGAGTAACAACTAAAACTAAGGAATACAAAAGAATCAGAAACTGTTATCCTACCTTTTTCTCTCCTTTTACTTTCTCACCATTAAAAGAAAATAGAGTATGAACAAGTTGAGCAAAGGAAAATCACCATAACTGGTAAAGAAGGCAACGTGTTACCATTGTTATTATTGAAAGGAAATAAAAAATAACAATAATAATGTAGCGAGGAAACAATTAACGTAAACCATGCAAGCTAAGATTCAAACTGAGCAAATAAAAGCAACCATATTTGGTAAAGAAGACAACACATTACTATGGAAAGGCAATCATCAATAATAATAATAATAATAATGTAGCGAATAATTAATGTAAACCATTGAAAGGTATCTGCTGCAAGTTTTACATATCATATGCCTCTGCATGTTGTGGCATAAATAAATGGGATAATTACATACAGAGAACATGAACATTGCTATTTACAAATCAAGCACCTAGGTAATTTTTTGAACTATGAAACTGATGCATTTACGCATGCCACGATCAAACCATTGTGAATTTGATAAAAATGAAAAATATGAGTTGGGGTTTTATCATGGCCTTGATATTTGAGTGATAAATTGAGAAATGGATGAAAGAGGGTGATTGATTTGTAAATAACAATATTTACGTAATCGCCCCTAAAGAAATACAAAAAATTAGATCCATATATATGTACCTGTATATATTTACATATGTGCGTATATCCAAAAATTTATCATGAAAATCTTGGATCTTAGCTAATCCATTATGAAAACCTAAAATCTAATAAGCTAAGGACTTAGTATAGCATGACTCCACAACTAGAGATGCACATACTGAATTCCGCATACTACTAAGAGTTCAGCCTCCAAGTCTTCATAATTCGCAATATAACATAGCTGATGAGAGATCATTGTTAATCATCATCATGCGGTCTGCAATGATTAATTTGGATTTTAAAACAAATCAGGAAGCTCTGATCATCCCTCTAATGATTTTCCATTAGAATATTTCAAGGTTTAGGATTTAAATTATCAAAGATTAATTAAAAACCCAATATAGACTTTGAAAATTTGTAATAAATTCACTTGAACCATAAAAAATATGGTTTATATTGAAAAAATAATTTAAATAAAAATTTACTTTTAATTTTAATTTTAAATTATCATTTCTATGTTTAAATTTATATTTTAAAGTTTTATTAACTATTTCTTATAATTTTATGAGATTTTAAATTATGACAATTATGATAATTCATGATAAATTTATTTAAGTTAATATTACTCGATATTGTCCTATGTTTTCAATTATAATAACTTTATTTTATTTTAAAATTTATTTTGATCAATTCAAAGAAAAAAAAAACTTATGACTTACAGAAAATATCATAAATGATTTTTTATTTAACTTATGATTTTATTTAATTTATATAAAAAGGATTATATAGGATACAAAAGTAAGAAATTTAACAAAAATTTCATAATATGTTTTAAAGAATAAATAATTTGGCTATAAATTATCTAATTCAAATTTAAATTACTAAAGTTAAAATGAGATTTTATAATATTTTACTTTATTAAATCCTATCCATGGACACCTTAGGGTAACATAACCTAGTTACCAAGAGTGCATTTAGGTGAAATCTAAGGTAACTTGCTAGGACTAGGCTTACATCAAGACTCTTGGTGAACGAACATAAACACATTTTTGAGACATGCACACAATAAATTGTTCACATTTAGACAAGGTTATGCTTGGATGTAAATCCTATATTATCACATATAATGCTTATTTTATGAGCCACAAGGCATGCTTTTACACGCTTTTACACTCATGCATTTCTCAGATGCGCACACATGCATGCACATCATAACACCTATGGTACTAAATGTTTATACACAATCATAAGCATAATCTATCATAATGTCCTAAAACACAATATGCATGGTGATATGATAGCAAACACATATTTTCATGTGTTGTATCATGGTAATACATTTTTTATGCATTGGATGTGCTCATACACTTGCACCTCTATGACAACTTGTCAAGCAGATTATTTTGTTTACAATGTGATATAACCATGACATTGTGTTGTACAGAGAATTTCTTCACTACATTGTGCTATACTTGTATCTGGAAGTAGAATGTGGTTAAATAAATAAACTTTCAGCTTAAAATGAATTATTTTAGAACAACTCATTGATCCATATTTTCTACTAACTTCAGTATCAATTTTCAGTTAAGTTGTATCCTAGAAGAATAGTTGGAGCAGTTAAATGACAAATGTTGGCTTTGGTACACCAATGTAAGCAATGTGCATTAGGACCAGAAGCAAGCTATATGGCAGAGCCTTGCCGATTTACAAAATAACATAATCGATAAACTCAGGACTTTTCTCCTCCTAAGAGAAGAAAGGTTATTCTCCCTCTTGACCTTTTCACCATTGAATTGTCAATATTCCATGCATTGCTGTCAGCAGTGATTTAAAAAACAAAGCTAGTTGTTTTCCACACACATCGTTTGCGTGCAAAGCGAGAGCATGTGACAAAGTTCACGTGTTACGTTCTATCGCATCGTTTCATAGCAGCACACGTTCGACTCCAACCTAGAACAAAATCTCAATTTATTTTCTTGGTTTGTTTCAACTTGAGCTGTAATAACACCATGGAGCAAACACTTCCTTCTTATTGATGAATCATTAAAAAAGATGACATAAAATTATGAAACTAGACAACATATATTTCTTATGCAGCAGATCACAATCAAAACTATCTTGACTTTGACGATTAATGCAATCTCGAAAACAAAAATGGGAGGAAACCAATCACCTACAATAAGAAAAGGCATTTTTATCTATCTACCCAAAAACAAAATTTAGATTGTTCGTTAAAAGCATTAAGTTAGTGAGCTCAACGTAAGAAAGAAGTTGTCATGAAAATTTTATAAATTATAGCATCCAACTACTTTCTTTATGCAAACAAAGATGAAGAAAAATGATTTATTAATTGGATTTTGCATGAAAGGAAATTGAAATGAATTGTTTTAAAACAAATATATGTGGGGTCATTTTCCTTACCAATTTTCCTCTTAATAAGTTTTCATACTTGACATCCTAAAATTAAAACAAAACTGTTTGGTCTTCAATAATTCATTCATGATGTTCATTAATGGAAAACAAAGATAGTATGATTTCTAACAATATTTTGAGCAAATAGGCTGAATTTCTTTTCATTTGCTTTCATTCCAATAAATAGTAGTTTGTACAATCTATTTTAGGTACATAATATTCAGTATAATCTAATTTAAGTAACTTAATTAATACATATTCATAATCTAAATATTCAGCTAAAAGGAAAGAATCCGTGCAAATATAATATTTCCTTCTTTGCAGTATTGCGAAGAAGTAAAGTCTTTATTATGTTTGATTTCTTTTATTCCTAATTGATATCCTCCTTCAAATTGATGCTGGCAGGTCAATAAGCATCAATTTGCTGACAAGAAACTGATGACGCTGTTGAGAAAGAGCTTTAGTAAATATATCAGTCGTTTGAAGATCAGAAGTGATATGAGGAAGAGATATAACACCCTTTTCATAGGCTTCTCGAATGGAATGACAGTCCACTTCAATGTGTTTCGTGCGTTCATGAAAGATGAGATTAGCAACAATCTAGATAGCACTAGTATTATCTACATGAAAAGAAGTAGACTCAAGCTGAGAAAAACCAAGCTCAGCCAGCACGCCACGAAGCCAAATGATTTCAGAACAAGCAGAGGACATAACGCGATATTCTGATTCAGTAGATGACTTAGACACTCGATTTTGTTTCTTGCTCTTCCAAGAGATTAAAGAGTTGTCGAGAAACAAGCACCATCCAGTAATAGATCGGCGTGTATCAAAACAATCAGCCCAATCGACATCACTATATGCTGTTAAGGTGATAGGAGACTTTGCAGAAAAGAACAAACCACGATAAGAAGTACCTTTCAAATATCGAATAATACGTCGAACTGTAGCTAAATGAAGATGTGTAGGGGCTTGCATAAATTGACTAACTTGTTGCACAACAAATGAAATGTCAGGACGCGTAATAGTCAGATAATTGAGACTGTCAACCAGTTGTCTATATAGAGATGGTTTGGATAGAAAGTCACCATCATTCTGTTGATATTTGACATTTACCTCCAAAGGGGTATCAGTGGAGCGATCATCTTGAAGGCCAGCCAAATCAATGAGTCCCTTCGTATAGTTGTGCTGATGAAGAAAAATACCAGCAGCAGAAGAGTGAACCTCGAGTCCTAAAAAATAAGTTAATGAACCTAAATTTTTCATATGAAAAGAATCCTGAAGACGTTTCTGTAGCTGAGACATCAATTGATTATCAGATCCTGTGATGACAATATCATCAACATATACTAATAAGAAAACAATTCTCTTGTTTGTCTTGCAAAGAAATAATGATGAATCATACTGACTTTGAATAAAAGAGAAGCTAAGAAGGGTATTGCGAAATTTTTCAAACCAGGCTCGTGAAGCCTGTTTCAAACCTTATAGGGACCGTTTGAGCTTACAAACATCATGTGAAGGTGTAGAAAATAAGCCTGGAGGAGGAGTCATATAAACGTCTTCTTTGAGATCCCTATGTAAGAATGCATTCTTAATATCTATCTGCTTTAAGAACCAGCTTTTAGATGCAGCAATAGATAACACCAGTCGGACAGTTGTCATTTTAGCCACCGGTGCAAATGTTTCATCATAATCAATCCCGTATTCCTGTCGATTGCCAAGAGCTACCAATCTTGCTTTATATCTGTCAAGAGAGCCATCAGATCGGAGTTTAAAAGAATAAACCCATTTACAACCAATGAGTTTAACACCTGTAGGACATGAAATAATATCACAGGTGTGATTGTTTTGAAGTGCCTGAAGTTCCTCTTTCGTGGCTTTGACCTTGCAAGTCTGTTTAGCAGCTTGAAAGTAAGAGGTAAGAATAGTAGTATTAGTTAAAATTGCAGAATACCCATATCTATCTGGAGGACGGATACGTTGGGTTGATCGTCGAATACTTATTGGAGCAATTTCTGGATCAGGGTCAGGAGGATTGAAGGTGAAGGGGGCAGGCGTCATTTGTAGACAATATTTGACTTGAACCGTTTATCAGCAGAAGAATTATCAAATTATGGAGGTATAACTGTATCTGATGTGGACATATGATACTGAAAATAATATTCATGTTCAAAGAAAATCACATTTTGAGAAATATGTCATCGACTATTAATCGATCATAACACACAAAACTTTTATGATTAGGACTGTACTCCATAAAGGCACATCGGACTGACTGAGCTGCCAATTTATGACGTTCATGAGCAGGTAGATGAACAAAGCAAACATATCCGAAAGTATGTAGCGTATGATAATTAGGGTGTTTATCAAAAACTCGATAGTAGGGAGACTCATACTTCAATTGTTGAGATGGTAAGCGATTAATGAGATAAACTGCAGTAGATAAAGCTTCAGTCCAAAATTTAGCTGTAACAGAAGATGTGCGCACGGTATCCAATAGATGTCGATTTTTTCGTTCAACAACTCTATTTTGCTGCGGTGTATAGAGACATGAACGTTGTGAAACAATCCCTTTGTTTTGAAGAAATGCTTGAAACTCATGAGACGTGTATTCACCGGTATTGTTAGAACGTAAGATTTTAATGCGAGCGGAGAACTGAGTTTCAACATATGCTAAAAATGTTTGGAATATAGTAAATACTTCTGTTTTGACACGTAAAAAATAGATCCAAGTAAATCAACTGTAATCATCAATAAATGTCACAAAATATTTATATTGAGCATGTGAACTAACTAGTGTAATTCCCCAAACATCACTATTAATAATGTCAAAACATTTATTGACACAGCTGCCTGAAATTGGAAAAGGTAATGTCTTGTTTTCTCCAAGTTTACAAACAGAACAATCAACTACTAAATTCTTATCTGTTGAACAAAAAACATCACTTTTATGTAAATGCTCAACACCATATCATTTGGATGACCTAGTCTTTTATGTCAGATGTCTGCCTTATTTTCAACAACTGAAGATGCTAATGAAATATTCTGAGGAACAATAAATTGTAATAGAAACAGTCTGCCCACTTTTGGCCCATTTGCTATCACCTTCCCCGACACCTGATCCTGCATAATACAACCATCACGAGAAAAATGTACTTCACAGTTATTATCCACAATTTGACCAACAGAGAGTAAGTTAGTAGATAATTTAGGAGAAACCAAAACATGTTTGAAGGATGAGTTAATATCACCAATTGTCATAATTAGAATACTTTTTTCATTAGCAACTTGAATATGTTGAATACCAGTGTACGGTCGTTGGTTATGCAATAGCTCTGCAGTGCTAGTCATATGATTTGTGGTGTCTGAATCAACAAACCAATGAGAAGTAACCGAAGAAATAGTTTTACCTTTCCCTTGAAGGCCGAGAGCAGAAAATGCAGAGAGAATCATCTGTTGAACCATATAGGGTGTGACAATTGATTGATTATTGTCAGCAACAGTAGAAGTCGAGACAGGATTGTCGGATACCGTGGCATGAAGTGCTTGTTGTTTGCGATTTTGGGGTCATGTTGGGCACTCCGTAAGAGTATGTCCCTTTTTCTTGCAATAATTACATACTTTATTTTCACAATTCCGTGCAATATGACCAAATTTCTTGCAGTTGTAGCACTGCACTGACCCATTCCCTTTGGTCTTAGCAACATATGCCACATTAATTATTTCTGATGATCCACCAGTTGTGCTGATAGTAGCTTGTGTCGCCAATCTTTGTTCTTCGTACAGTAATTGTCCAAAGCAAACATCCAAACATGGAACCGGATCTCTGTTCAGCAACCCAATTCCAGTAGTTTCAAATTCAGGTCTCAGTTTCATTAAAAACTGATCACGACGACTTTCTTCATGAATGACTTGAAGACTAGCTAAGTTCTCCTTTGACACTTTAGCATAGATAATACCAGTATATTCGATCCATAAATTTAAAAAACCAGAATAATATTGTTCGATTGAAAGATTACCCTAACTATAATTACTCATGTCACGTTCCAATTGGAAGAGTTTCGCAGAATTATCTTGATTATAAACGCGCTTCAGGTATTCCCACATTTCTTTAGCTGTGCCGAAGGATCGTAAATTGTCCACCATATGAGCCTCAATAGATCCCAAAATCCAGGAAACAATCCGTACATCCTTTGCTTCCCATTAACCAAGATCTTTTGTCTCAGTAGGAGTTAGGGTAGATCCATCAATATGACCCCAAATCTCCTTCTCTTTTAAGAACATTTTGAGCTGAAATTCCCATGTGACATAATTCTTTCCAGTAAATTTGATAACTAAGATTTTAGAAGACATTTTAAATATATTAATCTCGATCGAAATATCCCAAAGGCTAGGGTCGTGACGATCGATTAAACGGAGTGGATGCAGATTGGAGCACGACAGAAACGAACGACACGAAAGCGAACGACAAATCGCGGCACGGCAGGAGAGAACGAGCGAGTGAAGGGAGATGTGACGATCGATCGATTGAAGGGAGATGTGACGAGCGAGCAAAGGGAGATGTCCGAAGATCGCTACAGGCGGATCGCGACAGATCGCGAAAGGCGGATCGAAGGAGAACGCGGCAGATCGGAGCGAACGAGCGACGGCTTTCTTGTAATTAGAGTCGATCGGCTTGAAGCAGATGTCCGAAAATGTCAGACAAAGAAGATGCCGACGCAGCACCAGAGGTCCGATCGAAGATGCTGTAAAGCTCAGCACCAGAGGTCCGATCGAAGGGAGTCGATCGGCTTGAAGCAGCGGTAGAACTCAAACAAAGCGGACGAAGGCGCCGCAGAACTCAAGACAAGAACGAGCGCTCAGGTGAGGAAGCAGTCGAAGATGTCGGCCAAAGATAACAAAAGCAAAAATTTCAAGGATTCAGGCTCCGATACCATGACAATATTTTGAGCAAATAGGCTGAATGTTTTTTTCCTTTGCTTTCATTCAAATAAATAGTAGTTTGTACAATCTATTTTAGGTACATAATATTCAGTATAATCTAATTTAAGTAACCTAATTAATACATATTCATAATCTAAATATTCAGCTAAAAAGAAAGAATCCGTGCAAATATAATATTTTCTTCTTTGCAGTATTGCGAAGAAGAAAACTCTTTATTATGTCTGATTTCTTTTATTCCTGATTGATAATTTCATAATTGAGATTGTATGAAATTTATTTCTAAAAATGCATGGAATTTTATTTAACATTATATTTGAAATAAGGTAAACGACCTTCATTTTCCAAAATCACTAAAGCATCCTAAACTATATGCTATTTATTTCTTAGCAATTGCTTACATGGAAGATCAAATAAAAATGTTGCTATTTATTTATGAATTTTCTCAAATTCAAATAGGTTGAATAAAATTCCATTTCCCTCATCAATGTGCATGTGCTCGCACACAAACAAGCGAAAATAAACATGCACAAGGTTTCAAGCACAATCATAGCAACAACTAACCGCTTAAAATGCACATAACTATGAAAATTACTTTTTAGTCAAATTACATTACCTATGAAAAAAAAAGTAATTCTATAAATGATGAAAAAAAAAATCTTAATCAACAAGAGCAAAAAAGGGAACATCTTAGCCCAAGTTAAAAAGTATAGCTTACTTGATTTTCTTGGAGTTGCAAAACCAATGCGCATGGGTCTACTGGAGCAATATACACCATTCATTTCAGTCATGGCATTAGTTTTCTCACTATCATCCCCAAATCTCACAAATCCATAGCCTTTAGAGCGTCCAGTGCTTGCATCAATAACAACTTTGGCACTTTTTACTGATGGATATTTGCTAGAAAAAGTATCTTGCAACAAGGTATCTGTAACATCAGGTGCTAAATCTCCCACAAATATAGAATGATCAGAAGCAGCATCTGAACGCTTATCACCCATGCTAAAAGATGACCAATTTAACCGAAATGGGTGATCTGCATTTGGCATCAGTTGGCCATTGAATGTTTGCAGTACCTTCTCAGCTGCAGCACGAGAACAAAATTCTACAAAACCATAACCCTCGGACTGTCCAGTCTGCTTATTTCTGATAACTTTTATAGAAATCAACTGCACAAAAATCATAAAGCCAAGAAATTTATGAACAATGAAATACAGGAATTTTTAATGGTATAGTAAATGAGGCTCAACATTAAGAATTTTTTTCTAAATGAGAGCGCTTTCCTGGTAAGAGAGCTAAAACCAAATTTAAAGTTGACTGATTGTTTCATATTGAAAGCATATAATGAGTGCAAAAGCTACAAATTTTAGATTAAATAAAAAATTAGGAAAAATAAAATGTTCTAAAGTAGACGAAGGAATTAATCAATACATCCCTTCTTAGAATAAAATTGCATTTTTTTTTCTCTAATCACAGACCTGGACTTAAACACAGAACAACACCACAACAAAAACAAAGCCTTTTTCCCACTATGTATAGTCGGCTACATCCTTTTTTCTCCAATGAGTCCTATTGAGTGTTATATTTTCATTTAATTTTAATAGATTAAAATTTTTTTTTCCTACAACATACCTAAGTCCTTTTAGGTCTACCTCTACCTTTTTTTCAAAAAAATCAAACCTAAAACATCTACACTCTAACAAGATCACGATCATCATATGGTTGACGTTTAATGTGATCAAACCATCTAATACGACTCTCTAATCTTGTTTGTCACTAGAGCAACACCAACCCTTTCACAGATATATTCATTCTGCATTTTGTCTCTAAGCGTAAAGTCACTCATCCAACTAGGCATTCTCATCTTAGCAACACTTAACTTAATTTTATGCTTCTCTCTGATAGGCCAACATTCTGCACCATAAAGCATTGCACGTCTTACCATCTTTCTAAAATTTTCCTTCAAGTCTAAGAGGCACTTTTCTATCACACAATAGGCTCGATGCATTCCTCCATTTCAACCATCTAACTTGAATTCTATTAATAAAATCCCCATATATATCACCATCACTTTAAACAATAGACCCAAGATATCTAAAACGTTGACTCCTTTTAATGGCTTAATTACCCATTGTTATAACCACATGACTAGAACTACTATTATTAACATTACATTCCATGTATTCAATTTTAGATCTACTAAAAAAAACCTTAAAACTCTAAAGTTAATCTCCATAAGTCAAGTTTTTCCTAAACTATTTCTCTAGTCTTATCCACCAGAAAGATATCACAGCAAAAAGCATACATCAAGGTACATCCTACCATAAATGTCTAGTAAGAATATTCATAACTAAAGAAAAAAGATATGGGATGTAATCCAATTGAAATAGGAAAATAATCAGTCAATCCTCATTCTATTTGAACACAATTAACAACTATAGTATACATATATTTAATGACTTGAGTATAGGTAATATCAACACACTTCTTTTCTATAGCTCTCCAAAGTATTTATCTTGGTACATTAAATCAACAAAAATCATATATAGATCCTCCTTACACACTTTGAACTTCATAAAACCTCTCAATAGATGTATAGTTTCCATGGCAGACTTGCCAAACATAAATCCAAACTGATTTTAAGAATCCTTTGTATGGAATGCGGTGTGCATTTTCAAATTTATTTTTTTCTTAGATTTTTATTATTTACTCATCAATTTTTTGTTTCTTGTAGAAGAGGACGTTCAGATCAGGGGTTTGCCAATTTTTGGTGACAACAGAAATCCAACTGAGGCCAAGGCTCTAAAACTCTAAGTGTCGGTCGGCAGCGAGGAGAACGTGGCCAACAGCATGGCTGATCCTGTGAAGATCCGGGAAGAAGTGGCTGAGGGACTCGGATGTCCCCGAGAGCCCTGACTCATCTCTGGATGAGATGGAAATTGCTTTGGCTTGGCGAGATGAGGAGTTTCATGTAGTGCTGGCAGATATGCAAGTGGAGACAACCAATCTTCACCGAGAAATTTTAAAACACCTTGAAGATGCTATTGTACAGAAGGCTCATTTTGAAGATGACCGAGGAAACCAGTTCAAGCTCAATGGTCAAATGTCATTTAGGAGGTTGGTTAGGAAGGGTTTAGTCCTAGATGAAGCGACCGAGGACTAGTTTGTGAAATATCTGCTATCATATTAAAATCCGAGTGTAATTACCTTATTATTGAGATAAAATATATTTTTTTATCTTGATTTTGGTATTGATGTAATGTTCTCACATGGCATTTCATCTTCCATTGGTTCGCTAAAAATAGGGAGTGAGTGATTCATTTGTGTGCTTGCTGACTTTTCTCTTTGAGTTCTATCATTCACTTTTCACCCCTTCTTTCAATTTTTTTTTCTATTTGTTTCTGATACACCTAAAATATATAGCATTTATGCACACATTTTTATACCTATTTTTGAGAATATTGCGCTTTAATGGAAGGTATTTATATGTTTTTCTTTCAAGCACAATCAAATGGATGAAAAATAATGAAAAAAAATTCAAATTTGGAGCAAAATGAAGGTGTGTAGAAGAACTGTGGTGCCTAAGCGTTCAAAACTAGCGCTTAAGCGCCAAGAAAACCGAGAAGATCGCGCCTAAGCGTCACATACCTCGCGCTTAAACGCCGGAGATAGTTACTTGATTATTCAATGAATTTGGACGAATTTTTGAAGAGGGCTTTGAAGCAACTCTTGGTGAAAACGTGGGATATGGTTAATAGACATGAAAATACATTGAATTAGCTTTTGAAAGAAGGCAACTCTTGGAAGATACATTGAATGTGAACACATTTTGAAGAGACACGTAGACACCTTTTGAAAAATTATAAAAGAAAACTTGGATTGGATTGAAGAACTCTCTCACACACACACCCCCAGTGCCCCCCTAAAGAGTTTCAATTAGCCGCCGACGCCTCTCTCTCATAGATTAATTAGGATACTTTTTAGAGAGAAGAAGAGAGTTGTGGTGTGTAAGTAGAAGAGTATTGTAAGAGAAAGAAAGAGAAGAGATTCAAAGGAACTAAAAGAGTTTGGTGGAGATGATTTGAGATAAGTTTTTATCTTTGTGAGTACATTTAGTTTTAATTTAGATTTTTTGTTTATTTGCATGATTTCTACTTTTAAACTTAAGTGTGGTTGTGTTTTATCCATGAATTCTGAGTAATTTTTTTTATTTTTTTTCTTAAAATGATAAATAATTAAATATTAGATGGAAATTGTGTGAAGTATTAATCTTTAATGTTGGAATAAATTGTTATGATTTTAAACCTTGTATTTCATTTACTTTTTGATTTGACCAATTAAGAAGTTAATATTTGTTATGAGAACATGTAAGATCCTTGATGGTATTACCTCAGTAAATTAATGGTAAGAATCACATGAGATTGTATGGACGAGAATGTAATTCATATGGTTGAGTGCAAATAAATAGGGAAATAAATTTTGAAGGGCGTAAAATTATAGGACTTTAGAGTGACAGACTAAAACC
Organism: Phalaenopsis hybrid cultivar; assembly: GCA_002079205.1. Classification (NCBI taxonomy): domain Eukaryota; kingdom Viridiplantae; phylum Streptophyta; class Magnoliopsida; order Asparagales; family Orchidaceae; genus Phalaenopsis; species Phalaenopsis hybrid cultivar. The sequence continues at coordinate 18,013 of JXCR01142698.1, forward strand.
CCCAATTTGGTTTATAGTTTTAGGTTTTAATGCAAGATGTTAGCCCCCAGGTGGAGGGAGAAGAGGGAATTCTAAAGTGAAAGCTAGTATATTCCCTACATACCCGTCTCCAAGACTATTCAAACTTTAAATTAGTCAATGTTCTTTATAGCATCTCTAATAAGGGTAAAAAATATTATTGCTCCTATTTGACACAACACAATTTGAATACTTCCACAACAGAATTCATATACTTATTACTGATTCATGATAAGAAAAAAATTATTTTATTTATATTGCCTTCATTTTATAAATATCTAGTTAAATTTAGTTAGTTGTTTATTTTATTTTCAAATATCAAAAATTACAAAAAAATTTAAATTTTCATTCCTATTATAGCATCTATAGTTAGAGTAAAAATATTTTGCAAAAGTAGAATTTGTTATCTAATTTCTTCTGACTTATTAAAAAATTGAATTTCTCTATGTGGGTTCGATATTCGAGACTTAATCAAAAAGTCCTATATTACCGGATAACGATAAGTATACTTGCGTAGTGTCCCATAATTAAATATAATAATTACATTCTTATTTGTTTTGAAGTTAAGTTTTTGGCGTCGTTGCAAAGGAAAAATTAAGATTATAACCGCATACATAGTACTGTTACATAAAATCAGGATCAGTTCCCTCCTTTCGTTCATTTTCTAATGGCTCTAAAGTGAACTCCCCAGACTTTTAGTTTGGTACCTGCAACCGAGTGGTTGATCCTTTCTCCGTCTGAGGATGCTTTTGTGAAGGAGGCCTTCGTCTTCGACTTTGCCATTAGATTCAGAGCCGCTCACCCAGATCAGAGGGCGACTAATAGGTTTGGCGAAGACTTGGTGATTTACAAAGTTCAACAATGATATGGAATGTGCCCTTATGCTCGCATAAGGTGATTTTCAACTGAAACGGGGTCATCTCGGCACGAAGCAAGCCAAACTTGATTGTGGCGATAATGACCTATGTTGTTTTCTGCCGGCGAAAGGGAATCCCATGATCAAATGATCACATGTTTTCTTTCTCAGTGGAGTCAGACCAATACGTACAATTTGGGACAGTTAGTTGATTTCAATTTTTAGGTTTGGAAAAAAAGATAAAGGACTGGAAGTATAAGTTTTTCATTGCCTCGTTTTCTGAGAGTTGGGACAACATGCCCATGTTGACCAGTAAAGCGAGCAGATATTGATGAACAACTGCTCTCAATTCCCCATTCTACTGATCCAGTGACTGGTAACAGAGTCTTGTTCCCCGAAATATTCAGCCAAATGACAACAAACGCATACACCACCTCTAACGCTCAAGAGATTAAGCGGGAGAGAGAAGTTGTTGCTCGGATAGCCAGAAAAAAGGTCAAAGCTAAGGCCAAGACAAAATGAGTTCCTGAATAGAAAGTTGCGGTCACCGAAAGAATGTCGGCCGAGGCCGCGACAAAGTAATCGGCTCAGTGTGTGAGGGACTTTCTTTTCTCTATTTATGCAACCACGATGGTAATCCAACAAATTTCGATTGATGAACTAACCATCATTACAAGGAGAAATTTGGCTCATGCTAATTTTGATACATATCTGCTCAATGCAGATCCTTCAGGCCTGGGTCGTCAAGAACCTCGGGAGCCATCCAGTCGCCCAAAGGAGAGTGGAGCTAAAGAATCTTCCGAGGAAGGGGCAAGAGAACATTCGGCTTTGCCCTGCCACGAACTTTTATTCATTGGCTTATCTGTCAAGAGCGAGGCCAATCAACCTGCATCTGCCACTCAGACCGAGTCCGAGACAAATCCGGAGGTGGTGTCCCCATATGAAATAAAACATAAGGGAAGAAGTTGGTTGTTGAGTTGACTCCTCCACCCCCTCTATCTAATAAAAAAAAAATTAAAGGGTTCTCCCATTAACTGGTTTCCCTCTCAAAGCCAGGGTCCAAGATGTGGAATTCTTCTAATGGCTGGTACAGAGCTATCGACCGGGAGGTGGACTAGTATAGCGGTCCACCGTCAGTCGAAGTCTACCTGTCCGCCTTTGTGGAAGTGATATGGTCCCATGCATCTGCGAAGTCTCTCTGGGCACTTGAGCAACCTGATCATTACAATAAGGTTGATTTCCACCACCTGAAGGTGTGGGAAGCTTCCCACCTTCAATCGATGGTACTAGACTGAGCCGAGATGAAGTAGGCCACGGCATTAGAAAGGGCTGAGATCTCGGCCATAATTGCAAAGAAGTTTGAGAAGCAACCCATGACAGCCAAAAGGAAACTGGCAAAGACGGAGGAGACTGCCACTTTCTTGGATCTTCTGTCGATCACTAGCAAGAGAACAAGGAGCTAAAGGCACAAATGGTGACAATGAACACTGAGGAGGAGTTCTCTGAGGCACTCCCTTCTCACATGAGGCTAGAAAAGATTCTAGGTTAGCAGCTTCGAGTAGCATCACAACATTCGATCAATTCATTCGGTCAAGTCTGGTCGACCAGAAGTTCGCGGACTTAGATGAGTTTGCTACTCTTTATACCAGCTCCGACGACTCGGACGCCGAAGGCAAAGGAGGGTCTTCCAGTCAGCTTCTAGATACTTAGGGATTTTTTTTCTAGAAAAAACTTTTGTAAAGCTAATATAAATGAAATCTTTTGTATACATAAAATAATTATATATTTTTTGCAGTTAAGAATGAATGAAGCTTTTCGATCATTTTTTCATACATTTGGTTCTTTTTATCGTTTACCTTTACTATGTTATTTCCTCATGATAATTGCTTGGTGATGAGTATTTGTATTGGTTGATGACTCATACCTTAGAAAAGGTTGTCGGTTGTTTTTTGATTTGTCATGACCCGACACAAGTCTTGCGCTGTTCTTCTCATTTTACTCCAGTCACATTTGTCGCCTCAGTTGGGCCTCCCTATTCGTCGAGACTAAGACAGATCTTGTAGCTATCTTTGCATGAGTAACCACCGAGAGTCTCTACTAGGTGATTTGCGTCTTACTCTTTGCATAGCTTGGCATACTGAGCAGAGAACCACATCTAGAGCTTTATCCATATTGAGCTCTAAGGTTGAATTTTCGATCCTGGTGCTGTGTGTCAGATTTGTTGTTAGGATGCCTATAATGTCGCTATCGGGTGCCCTTATTATTTTATGATATTGTCACCCAACTCCCATCTTATGCTTTTCAAAGACTCGGTTATTCCGTCGATTTGCCGCCTCAGACTACACCTTTCGCCAGAAGTTAGGCGAATCTTATTGCTGTCTTCGCAGGGGTAAACGCTAAGACTCGCCACTTGAGTGATTTGCGTCTTACCCTTCATGGAGCTTTTCACTACTGGGCAAGGAACCACCTCCAGAGTTTTATCCGATTCAGGCTTGGAGACCAAGACTTATGAGGCGGGAGCGTTGTGGGATGTTCTACCAACCGAAACCCTTTGGGATTATTGTTGGCGTTGCTACTTCGATCCAAGTTTCTCAATTGTCAATTGGATATGGGAAAACATTAGAGAAATATGTGCAATAACACAAGATAGATTTTTAAGTAATATTTTTTCTATTTACTGAGTAAGATGTCAGCTTTCCGAAATTGACTGAGAGGTGCGTAGGTGCAAACGATCGGCTTGCCCTGACCGTTGGTAGCCGACCACCTGTTTTGCAGTACTTACCTCTTAGCCAAAACCTCAAAGAAGACGATAGAAATGACATTTTCGGCTCCAGATCTGTTGTTGCATGAACTCCTTGAGGAGCTCCCTGTTAGGAATGTCACTGAGATGCATTTCTCCTCATTGGTGTCGCTTCCTTTTTTTTTGGTAGCATGCTCCATGCTCACCACACCTTTCAGGATGTTAAATCCAGATTTTTCCAATGAGGCATGTCCAAGAATCGAAGCAGTTGCAACTTTGAGGGAGAAATAGAGAGAGACAGAGGGAAAAATAGATAAAAGGCACACATAAGTTTGCCCTGTAAGAGCGAATTGGGATATTCTTGGACTCTGTGACCCATTTTATCTATTGTAACTGAGGGGTTATAGAAGAGGAGAGGAGAGAGATCCCCTTACAATAGTGGATCTGGAGAGAAGAGCCTACGGAGGCGAAAGCCTAGAGAGACAAGAAACCCCCTATACATGCTATGGACCACTACTTATAGAAGATAAAGAGCCAAAGATGAAAAATTACATGCCTGCCCCTGCTTTAATAGGGGTGTTATAGGATATTATTGTCTTTTGTCATGTTTTATTATATTTGTAACTAATTCTGACATCATTTAGTATAGCCTGGAGCTTTTGGGCCTGGCGGTACTCGGGTCGGTTGACTGACCTAGCGTCGGTTGGCTATTTTGTTCAAATACCGGTCAACCTTCTCTTTGGGAAGCCGGTCAACTTTGACAGTGATAGTCGGTCAGCCTTAGAGTGGCTGGTCAGCTTGCTTGACTATGGTTCCTTAGTGATTTCTGAAAATCTTTTCGGGGAATTATTAAGAGAGCCTATGTTGATACTTGTGATTATTGAGGATATTAGATCTTTATCTGGTCGTTGGCATGGATGACTCATTTGTTGGCCTGGATTGTCCTTTGATTGTTTAAGTGACCTTCATTCGATTGATAGTTTTACAGGTGGTCGTCAGCCCTTTGGTTGGTTGGCGGTCTTCAATTGATCAGCTTTTTGTGTACTAGTAGCTTTTCATCGGAGAGATGATCCTCATTTTATTTCTTTTAATCTGGACATTTAGAATGTCTCGAAGTTCGTGCATACCATTTTTAGGCGTACATGTTCATAATCCTTCAAATATACTTTGAATCTAGCAAACTGGTACTAAAATGATTNCTATTTACTGGGTAAGATGTTAGCTTTACGAAATTGACAGAGAAGTGCGTAGGTGCAAACGATCAGCTTGCCCTGACCGTTGGTAGCCGACCACTTGTTTTGCAGTACTTACCTCTTAGCCAAGACCTCAAAGAAGACGATAGAAATGACATTTTCGACTCCAGATCTGTTGTTGCATGAACTCCTTGAGGAGCTCCTTGTTAGGAATGTCACTGAGATGCATTTCTCCTTATTGGTGTCGCTTCTTTTTTTTTTTTTGGTAGCATGCTCCATGCTCACCACACCTTTCAAGATGCTAAATCCAGATTTTTTCAATGGGGCATGTCCAAGAATCAAAGCAGTAGCAATTTTCAGGGAGAAATAAAGAGAGACAGAAGGAAAAATAAATAAAAGAGCACACATAAGCTTGCCTTGTAAGAGCAAATTGGGATATTCCTGAACTCTGTGACCTATTTTATATATTATAACTGAGGGGTTACAGAAGAGGAGGGGAGAGAGATCCCCTTACAATAGTGGACCTGGAGAGAAGAGCCTACGGAGGTGAAAGCCTAGAGAGACAAGAAACCCCCTATACATGCTATGGACCCCTACTTATAGAAGATATAGAGCCAAAGATGAAAAATTACATGTATGCCCCTGTTAATAGGGGTGTTATAAAATATTATTGTCTTTTGTCATGTCTTATTATATTTGTAACTAATTCTAACATCATTTAGTATAGCCTGGAGCTTTTGGACCTGGTGGTACTCGGGTCGGTTGACCGACCTAGCGTTGGTTGGCTATTTTGTTCGAATACTGGTCAACCATCTCTTTGGGAAGCCGGTCGACTTTGACAGTGGTAGCCGGTCAGCCTTTGTGTGGCTGGTCAGCTTGCTTGACTATGGTTCCTTGGTGATTTCTTAAAATCTTTTGGGGGAATTATTAAGAGAGTCCTATGTTGATACTTGTGATTATTGAGGATATTATATCTTTATCTGGTCTTTGGCATGGATGACTCTCTTGTTGGCCTGGGTGGCCCTTTGATTGTTTAACTGACCTTCATTCGATTGATAGTTTTACAGTTGGTCGTCAGCCCTTTGGTTGGTTGGTAGTCTTCAATTGAGCAGCTTTTTTAAGTACTAGTAGCTTTTCATCGGAGCGATGATCCTCATTTTATTTCTTTTAATTTGGACATTTAGAATATCTCGAAATTCATGCATTCCATTTTTAGGCGTACATGTTCATAATCCTTCAAATATACTTTGAATCTAGCAAACTGGTACTAAAATGATTAGTTTTTAATCATTAGAATGATCAATTAGTCTTTAAGAATTCATTAAAGCGTTGTATTAATCAAATTACTCCAAAATCTATTCTAAGACTCCAGTTCTTACTTGATATCTCATCGAAGGCATCTAAATATATTTAGCATGTTGCAAGTAGGTTCGAACAAAGAAGATGTGTAAATTTTTTACTTTAAATTTANATTCTTACTTGATATCTCATCGAGGGATCTAAATATATTTAGCATGTTGCAAGTAGGTTCGAACAAAGAAGATGTGTAAATTTTTTACTTTAAATTTAAATTACAATTTATTTAAAAAATATGCCATCTAATTCATCATCTCTCACTAAGTTATTATATATAAGAAGCTCAGTAGATAGCAAATGCTAAAGAAGTAAAGAAGTTGATGCACAAGCACATTTTTAAGAAATTAATGCAATAATTATGGTCATATTTCATTAGGCATGAAGTTGACTAAATTCCACCACTCATTACTTATGATTAATGATCATACTCCAATCTATTGATCTCAATATCAGTTCCAAATGTGCATTAAATGCNAAATTCCACCAGTCATTACTTATGATTAATGATCATACTCCAATCTATTGATCTCAATATCAGTTCCAAATGTGCATTAAATGCTCAATGTTTAAGGATTAATAGAGGCAATCAGACTTGAACAGTTGCATATAATTGGTTTTATGATCTCTATCATCCTGCCTTCCACTTTACTCAATTGCCATTGAGCTCATAAATTCATGATGTTCAAAAACAAAAGTTTTCCAATAAATAGTCTAACTTTGATTATCTAACATTTAAGATTAAAAGATGGGATTTATATTCAATGAAAATGTTGTTTTCAATAAGTAGATTCCACGTTAAGTATTGATGGCAAAATGTAATGTCATTGATATTATGTTACCCACTATGGAGCACAGAAATAATATGACATAAATACGACAATACATCATAATTGTAAGAAGTAAACATGACACTACATGGATATGTTTTAAATTTAATAAAATTTTCATATAAATATAGATTTTTTTACTATTCTCTACTAAATATCAAAGGATAAAATATAATATCATATAAAAAAACTTTATAATGATAAAAAAAAATCAAACATGATTAATAACAAAAAAAAATGCTTTATCACGCAAGCATTCATTAATCAATTTTAGTTGTCATATGCTTTACTAGAATCAATATAACTTCCAAAAAGTCTAAAATCTCTAACAAAAAAAATAAAAAACATTGTCATCTTCAAAATATTCAAATAAAATATAAATACAAGAGCATCATTTATCATAGTTAATGTTAAGGTCATCATTAGTGTGAGGTCTCACATCCTCTCCAGCAACACATTCACTGCTATATAGAAAAAACACAATTTTCAGATATGGCATATTCAGATAGAGAGAGACTAGCAACTTAAAGTATTCTAATATCATCTATTGTAGTTAATATATCTCTCTAGTATCCCATAAACTAACCTACTTTTGAGTGTATTTTGAGCTTCACCTAGACAAAAGACAAAGATTAGAATGCACAAAAACTAAATATTTATCTTGTTGAGAAGTGATCTTATTCCTCTTAACTGAATTGATAAAAGGCTATATGTTTTTTTTTTTTTTTTGTAATAAGTAAATGAATAATATTGATCCATAATTTAAAAAAATAAATAAATTTGAAGCTGTGAGAAACTAGCTTGTAAATCATCTGCCAATCTTTCATCCATAGTGCCTTAAGAAGCTACAGTCATGATTAAAAAAAGCACCACTAAATCCAAATGGTTGGAATCCTCTCCATCTATCTTTACTATTTAAAAAATTCCTCTTCAAATATTATTCCTCTTATTTGATATCTCAATTTTTTTAAAAAAACTAAAATGATGTATGAGGAGTGGAGGAAGAGTATTTTGATCCCATTTTTAAAAATAAAATGGATGCACAATAGTGTGCAAATTATAGAGGAATCAAGTTAATATGTCATACATTAAAATTATGAGAGAGTAATTGAACATAGGTTAAGACGTGATAGAAATATTTCTCATAATCAGTATAGATTTATGTTAGGCAAGTCTACTATGGCAACTATAAATTTATTGAGAGGTTTGATGGAGAAGTACAGAGAGAGTAAAGGTGATCTACATATAATTTTTATTGATTTAAAAAAAGCTTATGATAAAGTTACAAAAAAAGTTCTTTGGAGAGTTCAAAAGAAAAAAGACATTGATATGATTTATATTCAAGTCATTAAAGATATGTATCCTAGAAATGTTACTTGTGTTCGAATAAAAGGAGGATTCAACAAGTATTTTTCTATTTCACTTGGATTACATCAAAGATCAACTTTCAGCCCTTATCTTTTTGCTTTAGTTATGGATGCTATTCCTAGATAATTACAGCAGGATGTACCTTGGCATAAGCTTTTGCTGATGACATCCTTCTAGTGGATAAGACTAAGGTTCTGTTTGAAGCAGCTGCAGTTTATTGAATAATCTGTTGATAAGCTAGGTGCGGTTGCAATTATAATTTTTTATTTTTTTTGAAAAGCCAGACCGCAGCCAGAAAGCTACCACCGCACCTAGATAGGTGCGGTGTGAAAACGTTGTTTTTAGCTTTTTGAAAACGCATAAGCTACCAAAACGCAGTTTACCCAAAACAGGTCAGGTGCGTTTTCAAAACGCCACTGCACCAAATAAGCTGCCCCAAACGAACCCTAAAGAAAGACCTCAATAAAAAATTGAATTATGGCGGTCTATATTAGAGTATAAAGACCTTCATTTGAGTAGATCTAAAACTGAACATGGAATGTAAAGTTAGTAGTTATAGATTTAGTGGTAGAGTTATAACAATGGACGAGAAATCACTAAAAGGTGTGAATGTTTTAGATAGCTCGAGCTTATTGTTCAAAGTGATGGTAATATAGGTGAGGATGTCATTAGTAGAATTCAAGTTGGATGGTTGAAGTGGAGGAATTCATTGGGTCTATTGTGTGATAAAAAAATCACTTAGACTTAAAAGAAAAATTTTATAAGTGGTGGTGATACTTGCAATGTTATAGGCACAGAATGTAGTCCTATAAAAGACAAGCATAAAACTAAGTTAAGTGTTTCTAAGATGAGAATGCTCAAGTGGATGAGCGGCTTGACAGTTAGAGACGAAATGCGAAACTAATGTATCCATGAAATGGTTGGTGTAGCTCCAATGGCAGACAAAATTAGATAGTTGACTTAGATGATTTGATCACATTAAACGTAAACCAACTGATTATCCGGCTAAGAGTATAAATGCTTTTGATTCGACTTGTGTTAATCAAGTTAGAGATAGACATAAAAAAAAACTTGGGCATGTTGTATAAAAAATGATCATAAATTATTAGAATTAAATGAAAATATGACACTCAATAGGACACAATGGATAAAAAGAATTCATGTAGTTGACCCCACTTAGTGGGATAAAGGCTTGTTGTTGTTGTTGTTATATTTAATATCTTCATATGTTTAAATGGAGCAATATGATTTGAAGCTTCACTTAGCTAAGAATGTATGATAGAATGTCTACCCTAAACTTTCTAACAAATTGAGCTATAACCCTAAAATATGTTCCTTTGATCTTTCGCTGACAAAATATAACAATTAAATTATTCATCACCCTCAACTTCAATCACTCCATTTTCATCTAATTTGATAACATGTATCATAAAATTTTGTGTCATACACTATGAGTTATTTACAACCAAATTAGTGCACATGTGAGTAGATATAATCCTACTAAAAAAATTAAAAAAAAAATAAGAATTTATTGAGGATGCAAATAATAAGATGAAAGAACTATAGTCTATAACTATTATTGACTAAAATTGTTAAGCCAAATGATGGTAGAATACTTATTTGTAATTAATTGAGTTAGCTTATAAGCTTAGGAACAAAACAAAAGCAAAGTAAATTTTTAGAATCACCATAACAAATCAACATCATAGGCATTTTATTACATTTGGCTTCAAAGAATAGGGGTAGAGNATTATATTCAATGAAAATGTTGTTTTCAATAAGTAGATTCCACGTCAAGTGTTGATGGCAAAATGTAATGTCATTGATATTATGTTACCCACTATGGAGCACATAAATAATATGACATAAATACGACAATACATCATAATTGTAAGAAGTAAACATGACACTACATGGATATGTTTTAAATTTAATAAACTTTTCATATAAATATAGATTTTTTTTATTATTCTCTACTAAATATCAAAGGATGAAATATAATATCATATAAAAAAACTTTATAATGATAAAAAAAATCAAACATGATTAATAACAAAAAAAATGCTTTATCACGCAAGCATTCATTAATCAATTTTATCTGTCATATGCTTTACTAGAATCAATATAACTTCCAAAAAGTCTAAAATCTCTAACAAAAAAAAAATAAAAAACATTGTCATCTTCAAAATATTCAAATAAAACATAAATACAAGAGCATCATTAATGAGAGTTATCATAGTTAATGTTAAGGTCATCATTAATGTGAGGTCTCACATTCACTAATGACTACCTAACATTTAAATGCTTCAAAAAATAGGGGTAGAGGAGGAGATTGCCACCTAGAGATTTAGGGTAAAGATTTGTTAAAACTATAAATAGAATAAATAGACAAAATATTTTAATTTTTTCAAGACAAAGCAACTAAAAAGAAAGAAATCCCGAAAATTTAATTTCAACTTTGACTATACATCCTCAGCTTTGGTTAGTTATATGTGATGAAAATAGTTTTTGGCTTTGAGTTTGAAGGTGGGGATATGCTTTCGGCTTCGAAACAAAGGGTGACATGTGATGTGAGGTGGAGATGTACTCTATGTTTAGTTTCGTATCTTGGTTTAGAAGATAAGGCAAGATGCAACGTGAAGTTGGGGGGATGTGTTTTCATCTTCAGCTGTATTTGTATACTAGCTTTGACACGAGAAATTCATCTTCATCATATTGTGGCTTTTTCTTCATCTTCATATATTGGCTTCGAAAGAGAAGATCCTAAATGTATCAGGTTAGAGCAGCTCCTATATTTTTTATTTCATTTGGCCCATGTTTAAGTACGGATAGTATCCCACTATGACAAAAAATGTATGTTTTGTGTCCTAATGTGCCCCACAAATGGTAGAGCATATTAAATCCATATTCATATCTGACATGTGTTCTAAACATTCAAAGAAGCAATTTGGAAGTGAAAATTGTCCTAATATTCAATTTTCCTCTTCTTTCCTTTTATTTTGGGAAAAGGAATAGCTTTTTGTTGAATTCTTTAATGCAAACTTTAAACATAAGCAACTGAAAAATAGAGATTACATGTGATGAAATCAATTTCATTAAACGTGTGCTTTAGAAGCAAAGTAAAGTGATGCACTTCCCCTGCACATCGCTCTAGAACAAGGCCACAACAAATTGCCCATATCGCACCACTTCTACTTGAAGTGTTGCGCATTCAACTCTAGATCATTAGAAAAATTTAGTTTAGATTATATGGTTCAATTCAACATCTTTTGCAATAACAACCCAAAAAAATTGTTTATGCTTATTATTGAATGTATTTATTGTGTTAGTTACTCATTAATTCTTTGTTCTCTCCCAATAAAACTATTTGCTTATTGATGGTTCTTCTCTTCAAGCTCTCTTGCTCGCTAGTTTTCTTATGTGTTAATTTCTCACTAATTATTAGTGCTGGCATTGGTTGCTTCTAGCTCACAAACTTCTTCTCAAGAATTCTTCTAAATCCCTCGTCTTCAATCTCTCTTACTTAATATTGCTTAAATGCTTTGATCGCTTATTAGAAACTCAATTTTATGAATATTCTTAATCTTTTTTAAGTATTCTCACAAAATTTTATTTACATCTTTGATACCATCTATTGCCTTTTGAATAGAGCATTAAAGTATTATTATTGAATGTATAATTAAACTTACTGAAATTTATTACTCGATGTGATTTAAATTTGTTTAACTAAATAACTATCATATTCACATAATATATGTATAAATGATATACAAACTATAATAATCCAACTAGTAAAACAACCACTTCATTTTGTGATGTATAAATGATATACAAACTACAATAATACAACTAGTAAAACAACCACTTCATTTGTGCCAAGTGCATTGACGCAATATAAAAATAAAAGAGAACACATCGTATTGTGCCTAGCTTTTCAAAAAAGTTGGATGAAATCTACAAATCAATTAAATTCTTATCAAAACAAACATGCCAGCATAGTATAACATACAGACGAGTGCCCTGCAATAATCTTCATTCAAAAATCTAAATTATTTCCCCATAATGTCTTAAAATAGTAAATCACATGAATCTTGAGAACCATTACTTTTTACCTAAACAAATTTACAAAATTTGACCAGCCACTACATTGTTTCCATTAAATTTTCTCAGCCTAACTAGCATCATCATTCCTTACACCATGTCTAACTTCATAAGAAAAACAAACAAACAAAAAGAAAAGAAAAAACAAAAAACAAATGCCTGCTTCAGAAATCAGAACCAACAAAGTCGCAAGCAAAATTNCCTAACTAACATCATCATTCCTTACATCATGTCAAACTTCATAAGAAAAACAAACAAAAAAAAAAGAAAAGAAAAAACAAAAAACAAATGCCTGCTTCAGAAATCAGAACCAACAAAGTCGCAAGCAAAATTAGACGAAGAACGATGAAACCGAAACGACAATCTCTTACCTCGCCGGTATGGCCGAAGCAGCCATAGAGGTAGTTCTCATCCATCCAGTAATGGAGATCTCCGACCCAGATCGTCGTGTTCTCTTCCCCTGAATGAGCCCCCAATCCACCAACAGCCACGATCGGCGGAGCGTACTGGCCATACACCGGCGGTAGAGGAGTTGGTATCGGAAGGTAAGGAAAATATCGAGACCCATAATGCCTAGGAAGCTGCGCCATAGCTCCCATCATCTGTTGCTGAATCGCCGCCGCCGCGGCAGCTTCTGGATAGTGCATCCCCACCCATTGCTGCACCAAAGGCGGATGTTGGCAGTGCTGTTCTTCGCCGGCAGCCGGCGGTTGCATCATGCTTGCCAAGCTCGAAGATAAGACGAGGGATTGGGAGAGAGGGGGGGAAGTTCGTTTTGTAAACAATGCGGAGGGCCACAGTGCAACGGGAGAGCGAGGATTTCGGTGAGGAAATGGGGGGGCCGCAGATTTGGGATGGAAGAATGTAATGGCGGCTTCGAAGGGATGTTAAATCACAGCCATTGGATTAGAAAGAATGTGCGGTCAAAATCCGCTTAAGGAGGGAGAGCCGAGGATTTTGCCCGCGTTTGACCGGATCCCCGTTAATTTCAGTTGTTCCTCGCCCTTCGCCGGTTATTCCGCCTAGCCCCTCCTACTTTATTTTATTTATTTCTTTTATTTATTTATTTATTATTTACAAAATCAGAGGATGTTAATTATACGAAAATATTAGTTGATAGTATTATAGTAATATTACAACTATTTTACCATAATAACATCATAATATCACCGATCTGCACTAGGGCTGTCAAAACGGCTCGTTCGTGAGCAGCTCGTGTTCAGCTTGTTAAAAAGCTCGTGTTCTGCTCAATCGCTAAGTTAACTAGCAGAACACAAACAAATATGTGTTCGTTCGTGTTAGGCTTGTTTTGGCTCGAAATATTAGTAATCAATTATATATATATATATATATNAATCCGCTTATGGAGGGAGAGCCGAGGATTTTGCCCGCGTTTGACCGGATCCCCGTTAATGTCAGTTGTTCCTCGCCCTTCGCCGGTTATTCCGCCTAGCCCCTCCTACTTTGTTTTATTTATTTCTTTTATTTATTTATTTATTATTTACAAAAACTGAGAATGTTAATTATATGAAAATATTAGTTGATAGTATTATAGTAATATTATGACGTTTTTACGATAATATCATCGTAATATCACCTATTCACATTAGGGCTATTAAAAGGGTTCGTTGTTCGTGAACAACTCGAGTTCGACTCATTAAGAATCTCGTGTTCGGCTCGTTCGCTAAGTTAACGAGCTGATTTGTTCGTGTTCAGCTCGTTTTGCTTTGAAATATTACTAATCAATTATATACATATATATATATATATATATATTTGATGAGTAGTGTTTTAAAAAAAATTTAATTGACTACAAAGCTTCAAAATTTTATAACAAATTAAAAATATTAATTAAGAAAATAGAATAAAAATTATTGTATCAGATTCAAATGATGTTTTAAATCTTGTCTCAATCATTATCATCTTATGGCTACGTGATTATGACTATTAAAATGACTTTTTGTTCGTGTTCGGCTCGTTTACACCCCTAATCCGCACCTATATTTATCACACTTATATTTATCACACATAATACTTACTTATCTATAAAATTAAATAAAATAATCAAATTTTATTAATTTGTTCATGCATTCTCTTATATCTTCAGAATTTAAGCTTATTAGTTCACTGTATATGATATAATAATTATAAGAACTATATATAATTATATATTTTTTCACTTATATTTATCACACGATTTTATGAAATAACAAACACTTCTTACCGAGGGACAGTCGGATATTCGTTGAAAAGAAGAAAATTGACATAATAAGAATGTACTCCATAAGGAGTTGATTTATAATCTATGATTAACAAATGGTCCAAACACTCACACAAACCGTTGATAATTTTTCAACTAAATAATAATTTAATTCAAATAAATATAAAATGACTAGGCCTTTATCTTTTCTTAGGGACTTCACACAACTATTGTGAGCCGGAAGATCCATGTTAGTAGAGTGATAAATTAACGTTTTATCATTGTATGAAAATTCAACACACACACAGATAATAAATAAGAGTGGCGAGATGAGACACCTCGACTTTTATACAAAAAAACCCTAGCTAATGGAAAAAATCACAAGGTCTAGCACAGTTGAAAAATTCTACTACGTAATTGTGAATACATGTGACCACTTTTCTCTAGAATTAGGGGAAATGTAGTTACGATGTTGATATACAATTGTAATTCAACAATAATAGTTATAACGGGTCGCTAAAGTCGTATTTGATCGCTATGGAGGCAATAGCCCACCATAAATGTTGTGGATGGTGGTTGTAATATTTGTTTGTCGTAGATGTCGTAGTTAAAAGTCGTGGTATAGTTGGCTATGTAAGTTGTATATGGCTGCTTTAAGAGCATCGACTGACCAAAGAGGTCGTGGTAAGTTGTTTCAAAAGTTGTAGTTGGCCAGATAAATCACAATGATGAGCTATAATAATGTTTGTAGGCCACGTAAGCCAAAGTTTGGAGCTGCTTGAGTTGTGGAACACGTAGGACCACATAGGCCATAGTAGTTAACTATGATGACGTTTGTAAAACATAGAGGTCAGAGTTTAGATCTGCACGAGTAATGTGTGTCTTACAACTGATAACACAATTGCCTACAAATTTGCAACCGTAGGTGCGTGCGCGCTAGCTCACACGCGCGCGCCCGCGCGCGCGCGCGCACACACACACACACACCCACCCACACACACACACACACACACACACACACACACATATATATATATATATATATATATANACAAGGCTACAAAGTTTTATAATAAATTAAAAGTATTAATCAAGAAAATATAATAAAAATTATTATATTATATTCAAATGATGTTTTGAATCTTGCCTCAATTCTTAACATCTTATGACTACGTTAATAAAGTTGTCAAAATAACTTTTGTTCGTGAACGACTCGCTAAGCAAACGAGCCGAACACAAACACACTTTTTGAGCTCGAAATATAAATGTGTTGAACACAAGCTGAGCCTGGGCTCGCTCGTGTTCGGCTTCTTTACACCCCTAATCCACACCTATATTCATCACACTTATATCTATCACACGTAATAATTACTTATCTAAAAAATTAAATAAAATAATCANTACAAAGTTTTATAATAAATTAAAAGTTTTAATTAAGAAAATAGAATAAAAATTATTATATTAGATTCAAATGATGTTTTGAATCTTGCCTCAATTCTTAACATCTTATGGCTACGTGATTAGGGCTGTCAAAATGACTTTTTGTTCGTGAACGGCTCGCTAAGCAAATGAGCGGAACACAAACACAATTTTTGAGCTCGAAATATAAACGAGTTGAACACTAGCTGAGCCTGGGCTCGCTCGTGTTCGGCTTGTTTACACCCCTAATCCGCACCTATATTCATCACACTTATATCTATCACACGTAATAATTACTTATCTAAAAAATTAAATAAAATAATCAAATTTTATTAATTTTTTCACTGTATATTATATAATAATTATAAGAACTATATATAATTATATATTTTTTCACTTATATTTATCATACGATTTTATGAAATAACAAACACTTCTTACCGAGGAACAATCGGATATTCGTTGAAAAGAAAAAAAATGACATAATAAGAATATACTCCATAAGGAGTTGATTTATAATCTATGATTAAAAAATGGTCCAAACACTCATACAAACCGTTGATAATTTTTCAACTAAATAATAATTTATGTCAAATAAATATAAAATGACCGGGCCTTTATCTTTTCTTAGGGACTTCGATACAGCTATTGCGAGTCGGAAGATTCATGTTAGTAGAGTGATAAATTAACGTTTTATCATTGTATGAAAATTCAACACACACAGAGATAATAAAGAAGAGCGGCGAGATGAGACATCTTGACTTTTATATGAAAAACTCTAGCTATGGGAAAAAATCACAAGGTTTAGCACAGTTGAAAAATCTTACCATGTAATTGTGAATATATGTGACCACTTTTCTCTAGAATTAGGGGAAATGGAGTTACAATGTTGATATACAATTGTAGTTCAACAATAACAGCTATAACGGGTCGCTAAAGTCGTATTCGATGGCTATGGAGGCAATGCCTACCATAAATGTTGTGGATGGTGGTTGTAATATTTGTTTGTCGTAGATGTCGTAGTTAAAATTGTGGTAGTAGTTGGTTATGTAAGTTGTATATGGTTGTTTTAATAGCATCAATTGACCAAAGAGGCCGTGGTAGGGAGTTTCAAAAGTTTAAAACCATAAAAGTTGTAGTTGGTAACATAAATCGCAATGATGAGCTACAATAATGTTTGTAGGCCACATAAGCCAAAGTTTGGATCTGCTTGAGTTGTGGAACGCGTAGGACCACATAGGCCATAGTAGTTAACTATGACGACGTTTGTAAAACATAGAGGTCAGAGTTGGGATCTGCACGAGTAATGTGTGTCTTACAACTGATAACGCAGTTGCCTACCAATGCGCGCGCTCGCTCACACGCACACTCGAGGGGAATTATATATATATATATATATATATANAGCCTGAGGCTATTAAACGAACCCTCGCTGTTACCAATGTGTCTAACAATTTGAGTACCACATCCTACACTCGAGGGGAATCGAACTCCAGCAGAGAGTACTTACAACTGACAAGCAGATGTCCGACCAACTGATATGAGTACGCGACGCATATATATATATATATATTCAAAAGGAAAATCGATATTTGACAGAGGCTCAAATATCGATTTCCCATGCGCAATCTGGCCCCATGATGAGAGCCCGCGCCATGTGTCTATAATTCGAACCACCACGCACCACGGTAAGGATCGAACTCTTGTTAGAAGGGACTTATAGTGACCATGCCTAACAACTGGACAAGGAATATATATATATATATATATATATATATATATATATATATATATATATATATATATATATATATATATATATATATATATATATATATAT